>JAHBMJ010005862.1:45586-55663 GCA_018398765.1 Chromera velia | reverse complement strand
CCCCCCCTTTCCCCCGTTCGAGGTATAAAAGCCGCATATATTTGTAGCCCCCTTCAAACGTCTTCAAACTTCAATCGTCGTGAATTCTTCCTCTTCCAAATGCTTTGGCCGTCAAAGACCATCGGATGCTTCATACAGACCTTTCATTCTTTGCGAGATGATAAGCCCTCAGAGGCTCTAGCAGGGCCTCACATAAGCAGAAACTTTGGATGTTGAAATTGAATGTGTTGCAGAAAACCAAAATTGTGGATCGATGCGCCGTCGTCGTCTTTCTTCGCGCGACGACCTTTATCTTCGCATACGTGGCCTAGTAAACTTCCAACGCAGAAGATTGGTAGCTGATTCGACCCACAGATGAAAAGGATCGGGGACTACGAGCTGGGCCGGGTGCTTGGCGAAGGTCGGTGGGTGGGCAGGTAGGGCATTGCATCCTGACCAGGAGACGAGACGAGAAGAGATCCAGTGTGTGTCAGATTGAGAGAGGGGGCAGCTGACCTCGACGGTTCCGTACACTCCCCAGTGCTTCTCCCTTGGCATTTCTGGTCCCGGAACACTTTCCTACTGTGTGCCTGCCTGTCTGTATGCATGTATGTATGCAGGCAACTACGCGATCGTCAGGTACGCCGAGCACATCGAGAGCAAGAAGCCGGTGGCGATCAAGATCATCGACAGGCAACGAATCCACGACACAGGGATGTTGGACATGCTCAAGAGAGAAATTGCCATCATGAAGAAGGTGGAACACCCAAACGTGGTCTCATTGTCTGAAGGTGAGATGAGCAGGGGGAAGGGAGGGAACAGAGGCAAGTGAAGGCATAAGGAGACGAGAAGTCTTTGCTGTACTCACCTTGCTCTGCTCTCTCTGTGGGATGCCATGAAGGAAAGCGCTTGTCTTTTTCCTTTCCTGAACGGCTTCTTCCCTTACTCAGGTTGTCTGCTTCTCTGGCTGCCGGCGCCCTCCTTCCTATTGAGTCGATTTCGATTTCTGTGGCAGTCTTTTCCCTGGATTCTGTTCTTGCTTCTCCTTTGCTTACAAGCTTGCGCCCTCTCGCCCTTCCCTCCCTCCTTCCTTGCAGTGCTGCAGAGCAAGAGCAAGATCTTCCTCCTGCTGGAGTTCATGTCGGGAGGCGACCTCTTGCAGCGTCTCCTCGAGACAAAAGAGGGGAGGCTGGACGAACAGACGGCTCGCAGGTACTTCCAGCAACTTATCTTTGGCCTCGCCAAATGCCATCAACTGGGCATATGCCACAGGGATTTGAAGATTGAGAATCTTCTGGTAGACGACAAGGACAATTTGAAGATTTCGGACTTTGGCCTATCTGCGTTATACGATCCAAATAAAAAGTCAAGGAGGGCTTCTTCTAACCTTCTAGACAGCAGCCAGGGACCTCCCCCAACTCGGACTCTCGCCGTCTCTGCCCCCCAAGCCCAGTCCTATGCAGCAACGCCTGACAGCTCTAGGATTCCCAGCCGCACCCCCTCTCCTTCCGGCTCTCCCTCGAATCCTACTGCGGTACCAGACTTAAACGCCAGACCGCCCCTCCACCCCCCTAATGGCACGCACACACAGGCCAAACACCTCAGAGAGAAAATCGACGAGACAGGACCCGTACCCCTGGTGGGTGTTGTTGTGAACGGTAACAGATATGCACAGAAGGCAGGCCTCTCTCCCCCCGCTCCCATTCACACAGACAAAGCATCAACCCAACCTGTCGCGAACCCGAACGAACCTGCCACCCCCGCCTTCGGAGAAGGAGACGGCAACGTGCCTCAAACCCCCCCCTGGGGCCCCTCCCCCCCTCCTCGGATTAGTGTGACAAGTCCCGCAGGAACAGACAGAGACCCCCGGCCGTCTCCGGATCTGATCCCTCGAAGCAGACCGACTGCGTCTCCCTCTCTTCCCTCTGCCGCGGCTGCTGTGCCTGCTCACGCCGGCCCTGTCAGTGCCTCCTTCGCTGCAGCCAACAACAGGCAATCAGCAGAGTCCTCTCCTACATTCGGACCCCTCGACCTGCAGCAGCTCGCGTCTCACCAACCTTTCGGTGCCCCCCCCTCCGACTCTGCTGCCAACGGCCACCCCTTTTCTTCTTCTGCCGCCCGCACGATGGTCAGATCTATCACCGGGGGGACGATAGACGAGACCCCTGTGGCACAGATGAGTCCCGCGTCTCCTCCAGGCTTCCCCCCCCACGCCCAGAGAGAGCCCTCTGACGACCTTCCTCCTCCTTTGCCCTTCTCAGCAGAAGAAAGAGAGAAGGAAGGGGACATCGAGGGAGACCGAATAGTCCACAGGGACCATCAGAGAGTTCAGCAGGAAAGTCAGAAACCATACAATAACCACACCGCGCCAGCAACTGCAAATGGGGAGAAAGCGAAAGGAAAAGAGGGGATCATGCACCATCATGCGGACCCCCACCAGCACCACCAACGAGAAAGGGAAAGAGAAAAGGGACGCCCGGCAACGGAGACGGGAGGGAAGACGATTGCCGAAAGCGAACCACGGAGAGGGCCCTCGGTGAGTTACTCTCTTTTCTCTTTGGGAACGTTTCTTAACAAAAAGTCAATTTAGGTTCTGCTTCTCAGTAAGAGACTGCGTGCGTGACCGAGCAGACAAGCAAACAAACACAGAAAGAATCAAATTGGGGTCTGCTGATCAGCCGGCTCTGTCTCCCACCGTTTTCAGTCATCCCTTGCTGTTCAGTCTTTAGCGCATTTCTTTTTTTAATGTCTGTGGCTCTCTCTCTCTCTCTCTCTGTGTGTGTGTGTGTGTGTTTGTGTGCGTGTGCGTGTGTGTGTGTATGTATGTATGTATGTGTGCGTGTGTGTTTGTGTGCGTGTGTGTGTGTATGTATGTATCTGTGTGTATGTATGTATGTGTGCGTGTGTGTTTGTGTGCGTGTGTGTGTGTGTATGTATGTATGTGTGTGTATGTATGTATGTATGTATGTGTGCGTGTGTGTGTGTATGTATGTATGTGTGTGTATGTATGTATGTATGTATGTGTGCGTGTGTGTTTGTGTGCGTGTGTGTGTGTATGTATGTATGTATGTATGTGTGCGTGTGTGCTTGTGTGCGTGTGTGTGTGTATGTATGTATGTGTGTGTATGTATGTATGTATGTATGTGTGCGTGTGTGCGTGTGTATGTATGTATGTGTGTGTATGTATGTATGTATGTATGTATGTGTGCGTGTGTGTGTGTGTGTGCGTGCTTGGTCGTTCTTTCCTTCCTTCCTTGCTTGCTTGTTTTTTTCTCTCCTTGTATGCCTCTCTCTCTTCGTCTTTCTGTCCACGTGTTTGTAGTCACCCGCGAAGCTTTTGACTCTTTCGAGTCGCCTTTAAGCTTATTTCTTCGGTGGAGATATCTGCTCATCTGTCTGTCTGCCTGCAGGTGAGTGACTTCCTCATGGGCACAGCTTGCGGGACCCCCCACTACCTGGCCCCAGAGGTCTGTCACTCGGCCTCCTACCGCACTCATTTACCTGCTGTCTCTCTCTCTTTCTGTACCGATGCAACAGTATGTTTCTACTTCGATTTGCGTGTGCTGCAGCTCCACCTCATGCGACTGCAATACGGGATGACGTTTGTTTTGATTTGTTACATACTCACACAGGGAGGTAGAGGGAAATAGGAGATCTACTGACGACTCACTCACTGCGTTGTGTTGTCCCTCTCTTTCCCTGCCCCCGCCTCCACCTCTAGCTCTGTGTGTCCATGAATGTGTCTATGTCTATATATATATATATGTATATATATGTGTGTGTGTGTGTGTGTGTGTGTGTGTGTGTGCAGGTCCTGTCTGGAGACAAACTCTGGGACGGGAGGTGTGTTTGCCTGTCTGTCTCTATTTCTTTTCTGTCTGTCTATCTGCCTGTACTTGCGTCCCTTGTGATTCTTTATCCTTTTTTCTGCCTGTTCGTGCGTTACTCTTTCGGTCTCTTCGTGCGTCTGTATGTGTTCGTGTGTGCAAGTACAAAGCGCAACCTTTCTCTTTGTGTGTCTGAGTGCAGGTATGCGGACGTGTGGGCGTGCGGGGTGATCCTTTTCGCTCTGTGCGCAGGGAAATTTCCTTTCGACGCGGACAACCTGTCGACTCTGTTTCAGAACATCAACTCGTCAGTCAGTCCCTTTTTTCTACGGGCGTCATTGACTTTCCTTTTCTGTATTTACATTCTTTTCTTTCCTTCCTTGCTTTCCTTGACCCACTCCGAACTACCGGGTCTGCTCAGGTCGGTTGGGGGAAGTGAAGGAAGGCGGTGAGAGGACTTGATAGGCTTCTTCCTCGAATTCCTGGCGTGCGTCAATTGGCCGCCCCATGTGGCTCCGGCACGCGAACTGCAATGCGCAAGCACTTGCGTGGACAGGCATGTGCAAAATTGTGTTCTCTTAGATTTTGTAATTTCCTTCTTGGCCTTTCTTCCTTTCTTCCTTCCATTTTGCAGGGGGCAGTTTGTGTGTCCTGATCACTTCTCTTCGGGTCTGACGGTGAGTGTGTGAGTTCATTCACTGACACTCTCTCTCACTCACTCGCTTGCCTTATTGAAGGATGAAGGTGTTGTGCTTAGCTTATCTGAGGCAAGTATTTGAGTGTGTGGGCAGGTGCTTGATTGTGTCTATTGTGTTGGGCTGCTTTGGAATGCAAGGGGTGGCCAGCAACAGACAATCAGACAGAGAAATGGACATGCGATCCATCGATCAGGCTACTCGACTTCCTGAATGTGGTTGCGGGCCTGGCCGAGGGTCGCGTCTGCTTCCTGAATGCAGTGAAATAAAGAGACCAAGTAGAGGAAAAGGAGAACAGACACAGGGCTGGCAAGTTTTGGCGCCTCCTGCTCTTCGTACTTGGCAAATAAATGGAAAATGCCGCTGTGCCTGTGTGTGCCTTTCTGTGCTTCTCTGCTTGTACCTGTTGCAGGAATTAGTGAATCGCCTGATGACTGTGGACCCCCGTCGGCGCATTTCTTTGTCTGACCTCTGCTCATTGTCGTGGTTCCTCCATGAACTTCCGGTGGACATCGCAGCAGGTCTCGATGAGATCTTGTCGGAGTCTGTGCCGATGAAGGGGGCGGGGGGAGGGAGACGCGGGTTTGGAGATTCGATGGGTGGAGGAGTTGGGCACACGAGTTTCAAGGGACAGGAGACATTGAGGGCAGGGGGCACGTTCAGGTCCTGTAACAGCTCTGTGCAGAGCGATGAAGGTCAGGCAGGCATTTCTTTCTTTCATTGGGAGGGCAGACTCTCTGTCCGTCCGTTGGTCTTCTCATGGATGGGTGGGTGAGAGAAGGCATGTACAATGAGGGCCGATAGACGCATCTTTTCTCTTTTGCGTTTCTCTGTCCACGCAATGGGTCAATCTGTCAAACAAAGATTGCATGGTCTGTCGCGTCATTTTCTTCCCCCTTGAAGAGGGCACTCACTGTCCCGCCTACTCTCCGACGACCAAATTGAAAAACAAATGTCCTCCTCCTGAGTACCCGTTAATTGTCTGTCTGTCTGTCTGTCTGTGTTTTGTTTCCTTCCAATCAGGATTGCCTTTCTCCCTCCCTCCCTCCAACCATTGCCCACCTTCCCTCCCTGTCCATGCATGCACGTGCATATGCCTGTAGAGTCCGACTCTTTTGGGTCCGAGGGGGGCCACGGATCCCGCACGCCCCCGGCCCCCCCTCCTGTGGGGGGAACAGGGACAGGGGCAGGGGGGGCGTTGCCTGGAGGGAATGCGAGTGGAGGGGGAGGGGCGAGAGGAACGCCTCCTAGGACGCGGGGGCATTCATCGAATCCCTCTGACACTCACGCAGTCAGTCAGTTAGGCAGTCAGTGAGTTCTCCTCTGTTGTTGTTGAAGGAATGCCTTTTCACTCGCTTGCTGTGACTTCCTTCTATTCGAGCCCTTGGGCTCATCCGCCTGCACATTTCTCTCTCTCTTCTCTTTTCTTCTCGGCTTGGCTCCGTTCCTATTCGCAGTCTCCCGTGGCCATCGTTTTTCTTCGGTATCCAACCAACCGCTCTCTTCACTTCTTTGCTTGCTTGTTTTTTTTTTCCAATTTCTGCATTTGTCGCCTGACCCGACCTGACCTCATCGACGGAGGGGTCTGACCGCGCAGGATCCCAACCCCCACTCGCTGTCCGTGTTTGAGTGGATCAACAAAACGGCAGCAGATGCAGTCAAAAGGATGGTCTCGGTCAGTCGGCTCAAAGGAATGTAGACAGGAATCCTGCCTTCCGTTTGAGAGTATTTTCTTCCTTTTTTCTTGTGTGCTCTGTCGACGGCTTGTCTCGCCGCCTACCTCCTTCCCCCCTCTCTTTCTCCCCCCCCCCCCTCTCCGTCTACCTCTCTCGAATCCAGCTCAGAATGGCCGTCGAGCTCTTGCTTTCTAATGTCTGCAAGTACGAATTCTACTGTGCACTTTTGTCCTTCCCGTTCTCTTCCTCCCTCTCGATCGAGTCCTGCAGGAAGAAGGAGCGACGTCAGGCGTCACCTCTCCCCCCCAAGCGACCACCACACCCTCTGGAGTAGCGGCACCCGACAGGGAGAGGGAGAGGGAGACCAGCGGCGTCCTCCTCTCCCCCCGGTCGATGCCCAGGTCCATGGAACCTCCGCGAAGTCCCGCACAGGCGCAGGCGCAGGGAGGGGGGGCGCCGGGCGGGGGTCCGGGGCTGGCGGCGCGTCGTTTGACAGAGGGCCTCTTGAGAGGTTTCGGTCACGGAGGGGGCGGGGGAGTGAGTCCGGCGTCACTTGAGGGGAGAGGGGGGGGGGGGATGACTCTGGCCCCTCACACCATCAATAAATTCAGTCAGTGAGTCAGACAGCGTGCGTGCAATAATAACATGCATTCCAGCGAACACGTGCAAGAATAGGGGGTTTGGTGCCTCTTGGAGATGGCTGGGTGGAGTTTTGCTTTTTTCTTTTTTGCTTGCTTGTGTGTGTATGCACGCATGCACGCTGAGAGATAGATGCGACGTCACAAGCGTTGGAATCCATATCTCTTGTTCATTCCCTGCTTCTTTCTGCGTGCTTCTGCTTCTTTGATCGCTCCCTTCTCTCTCCCTGTTGGCAATTTTGTTTGTGCATGTACTTGCTACAGACAGATCTTGCGGTTCGGTCTCGCTCCGCTGATGTTGCTCTCTGAGTATCTTGTGCTTTCACCTTCCTCTTTTCTGAAGGCTTGTTTGCGTATCTGTCTGCGTGTAAACTTCAATTGCAATGCAGCTCAATTCTCCTCTCATGAGGATCCGCTGGTGATCATGGATGTACGTTGGTGGGGTTGGGTTGCTTTCTCTCTCTCTCTTTTTTGTTCTCTAATTTCCGGCGGTTGGCTGTATGCCTTTGGTTGGTTTCTTCTTCCGATGGCTGGCTCGTCTTCCCACTTTGTTTCTCTCTCTCCTTCTCTGGGCATTTGTTTGCTCCTTTCCTTAAGTGTGATGTTCGCATTCTCGTCTTCAGTCTCTGTCTGTTCTGCCCTTTTCTTGTGTGTCTCTCTCATTCTGTTTGCCTCTCTTCTTGTCTTTTCTTGTCTCGTCTGTCATGCAGAGGCTGGAGGAAACTTTCGTGAAAACACTCAGTGGGGTCCGTCAGCGGGAAGGGGGGTCGATGCGCTAGGAGTGGAAGCAAGGGAAGGAGATGGAAGGGATATGTTTGAACGCGCAAAACGCCGAGAAATCGAAACCACTCCCTTGTTTGACCTTCACTCATACAGCCATGCACTCACGCACCCCACCGAACCCCCCCCTTTCTTCAGCCTGCTCCAGAGAGATCTGATGGTTACATTCCACTTGCATCTGCTACTCACTCAAACAACTCCCGATGCAGGGACTTCGAATGAAGCCAATTCGTTCTTCGCTTCTTGCAGTCTTCTCTGATGCGATTGTGAACTCTCTCTCTCTCTCTCTCTCTCTCTCTCTCTGTGTGTGTGTGTGTGTGTGTGTATGTTTGTGTATCATATGTGTATGTGTGTGTGTGTGTGTGTGTGTGTGTGTGCTCGTATGTGTCTGTGAGTTTTCATGCAGACTTTCACAAGACACCCCGTTTCCCCCTTCATGCAGACTTTCACAAGACACCCCGTTTCCCCCTTCAAGGCCAAGGTCTGCATTGCCGCACATGTGGCGCCCCTGTTCATCACTTTTCGCGTGGAAGTCTTTCAGGTCAGTCAGTCCCTCAATGACTCAGCAGCGCAGTTGCGGCCAGATGATATGTAGAAGAGGCATTACTCCTAGCCTCTGGATTCTCTCTCTCTCTCGGTGTTGGGCAGGATGGGTATATTCATATGTTGATTCTCCCGCTGTCCATAAATTTTTTTGTCCTTCTGTCCTTGTCGTATCTGAACAGTGGATGTTGAGAAAATGAGGCATCTGAAAGAAGGACACTCTGGTTGGTTTGAAGGAGAGCCAGGGGTTTCTCTCTGTTGTCGGCCTGTCTCTCCTCACTTGTTTTCCTTCTTTGTTTCGTTTTTTTATCAGCTCTGGAGTGATTTTCGTTTGCATCACGAGCAACGCATCACACGGTTGCGCAACGCCGTCGGGGGGGTGTCAGAGAATGGCCTCCCGGTGAGATCCCTTTTTCTCCCTTTCATGCGTGTATCCAAAAAGTACCCCCCCCATGAGCCCTCTCTTGGTCTGTCTATGTATGCAGCCCGCATTGGGGGAATGTTTTGTTCTGTCTCTCCTGTGTGTCTGATGGACAGTCTACTTACACCGTGACAGCTGTCTGCATGTCTGTCGGACTAAATGAATGTCTGAATGAATTTGATGAGAGCATGCAGCTCCAAGAAGACCTCCACCTGATTGACTTCCGCATCAAGAGAGGCGATTCCTTGGAATTCTACCAAGTGAGGCAGAGAGGGAGGGAGTAGGTTCTGTTGTTTTTTTATTTTTTTGTGTGTTGACTTCTCGACGTTCTACCAGGTTTGTTCGTTTGTCCGAACGCTTGTGGTTGTTTTGTTTCTTTGTTTGCTGACTTTCGGTTGCTTGTACTCTTTGCGACGTTACTGATTGAGATGAGGTGGCTGCCTCTTTCCACGTGCCCAGCGAACGAATTCTGTCGACAGTTTTGACTCTCAGATTTCCCTTTCTTGGTTTCATCGTAAGAGCTCTCAGTCCGCCTCCCTCAATTATGTCTTTTCCATTCCTTTCATCACTCTCACACCAAGTGTCTCTCTCACTCAGGCCCCCATTCTCTCACTTACCTGCCTTGCTTCTTTCTCTCTCAATCTTTTCTTCTCTCGCTTCATTCCCACACCTCCCCAACCGCCTGACGCACGCAGAGAATTAGTGAACTGATGCGAACAGAACTCTCGGATCTGGTCGCGGGGTCTTCGGAGGTTGGTTGATTTGTCTGTCCGTCTTTTTGTTCGTTTCTTTGTGTGTCAGTCACTTAGACGTGTATGTGTGTGTGTTTCTTCCTTTCTTTGTGGGCAAGTATGTTTACGTCGTTTGTCCCTTTCGTTGCCCACTGGTTTGTTTGATGAATGAGTGAGGTGGCTCTTCGGATAGCCTTTTCAAGTCTGCCCTTTCCTCTATGAAACGGAAAAACAATCGAGTCTCTTTCTTGGCCGGCCGAGCATCTGTATCTGCGTTTTGTTCTTTCTACTTTTTTCTTCTTTTCTCTTTGCGGAGGAGAGAGCAGAAGGACTTGCAAGAATCGGAATTGTTTCATCATTTTTCGTCTCTGTCCTATCTTTACTTCTCTCTCTACTTCCTTTCTTTTTTTTTCTTCAGCGTTCTTTCAAACCAGAGATGACACGATCATTTTTTCCTCTGTGGTGGTTTCTTGAATTTTGTTTTTTCTTCTATTGCTTTGGCCTTCCTTGTGCAGACTCAGGAGGACCATGCATTTATTTTCATACAGAATTATGTATGCATTAATAAATGCATGCACAGGTCTTCTATCGCTTCTTCCTTCCTTCTGCAGACTCGGGAGGACCGGCCATCGAGCAGCAAGACTGGAGGCGGAGGGGCTGGAAACGCACATGCGCACCCTCAATTGGTTCCCCCCCATGCACACACACACGCGCATAACCACCACCAAGGACAGGGTCACGGGGGAAGACCGGCAGGACCTTCAGGAATTCACGCCAACTCCAGTCC
>JAHBMJ010005862.1:13086-40586 GCA_018398765.1 Chromera velia | reverse complement strand
TGGCCTGCTACAAGGGGAGCAAAAGAGAAGAAAAGAAAAAATCCTTCGTCGTGCTGACAATTTTGCGGGGTTTACGAGTAAAAGAGACCAATACGGGACAAGAGAGACAGACGAGAGAGGAAAGAATCCACTATGCATAGAACATAGAGTGGAGAGAAGTGGCAGACAGTCAGTTACTGACCGAAGAGAGCAAAGAGTGCAATGAAGGGAGGGGCCGGGTGTGCACGTGGTCAGGGAGGCGTCTGACAGGCCTGTAAAGACAGCAGAGAAGCACATATTCACTCCTGTCTCCTCAAGCAGACAGAGCAACGCTTTAAAAGTTTCATGAAAGAAGAGGGTATGCCAGCACTGCAACATATCGAATCATCTTTGCTCTCTTCTCTCTCTCTGTCTTGAAATAAAATTTTTTTAGGTAATCCAACTAATGAAGAGTCAAATGTATGGCAGCTGCACTAGCAAAAAAAATGACCCCCATTTTTGAAGAGTATCTTGGCTGTGGACTTTGTCTCTATTCTTTTCTATTATGGTGGTCTCAGTACAAGCACTCCAATGGCGGACCCGCTTGCAGTCACCAGGCAGGCAGTCAGAGAAAAGAGAGCTCTACAAGGAAGGGGGTTGCACATACAGAGAAGAAGGCAAAAAAGTGAAATCTGCATTGCCTCCAGAAGACGACATGTTGTCATGTAGCAATGCATTCACACAAAGCACAGAAAGGGTGTGCCAGACGTATACTGTTACTTGTTTTCCTTACTTGTTGCATCCGCTTGACAGGATCTGCACCGCCCGCCCTGCATTACGCACAGGCAGAGTCTCTGCTGCTGAGCTGTTTCATGCAAAGATCTATAAACGTTCCGGCTTCACAGTCAAAGCAGATGTGTGGAAGCTTGACTGAGAGACGAATGCATGTATAGATGGAGGGGTCAACACGCTCATGGAATTCTACTGTGTGCGGCCCCGGAAAGCACCTGTGCATACGAATTTATATTGGATGACTCTTTATGATTCGGATTGCCTAATGCACGCAATGATGTCGCCTCGTTCATATATATACGCGTTTTAAGTTAAAAAAACAAGTCTGTTCGCGCGCATTCGTGCGCGAATATGTATCGGTTTGTGCAAAATATGCACAATACAATTGCATTTCTATCCTTTTCTTTCTCTGCACAATTAACGCCGACAATTAATGCGTCGTTTCACATCATCTGAGTTCAACTGAGGAATTAAAGGCTTTGGCAGCAAGTTTGGCTGGTATAGTCTATTGATAGTGCTAGTTGCGTTGAGCAGCTTGAGCTTCTTTAGATGTGTAACGAAAGAAGGTTTACATCCGAGTCGCTAGGGTGTCTAGCTCCTTTTCCATGAACCAAGTGACCTGCCTTTTCTTTTTTGCTGAGTTCTGCATGCAGGACACCCCATGAAAGAAACATTACAGGTGCGTCAGTCCGTTCTGTATTAAAACGTCTCGACCATCATCCTTACCTTTTTACTCAGTTTTTCTTCTCTTCTCTTCTCTCCTCTCGGTCATTGCTAGCATGCTTTCTTCCATCATTCCTTCTTATCGTCTTCCAAATGATTCTTTTTTGTCAAAGTGTTCCTAACACTCTCAGACTCTTGGTTCCTTACCGAGTCTGTCTGTTTATTTCTCCTATCTGTCCTCTCTCTTTTCTCCGTTCAGGTTCCCCTGCGTGACAGTCTTTTCTTAAAGTCCCTCCTTTCCCGTGATCCTGCCATATTCCTTTAGAAATTCCCTCCCTTCTTCTTTCCTCCTACCTAGCTACCTTTTCTTACCCTTTTTTATCCTTTTCCCTCCTGTGTTCCCTCGATCATCATTAATTTCTGTATATGCATGGTCCTCTCCTTTTTTGTTTACTGTTTTTCCTAGTGTTTTTCTTCTCACCTTCCATGCTGGGGGTATTACAGAGAAAAAAAAAAGTAAATAAACTCTCTTTGTCAGGTACTTTTTTTTTTCTTTTTTTTTGTCTAAAACTATCTAAAACAACTGTTGTTTAGCTGTTGTACGGATGTTGCACAAGTGTTGCAGGCAAAAAAAAAAAGAAAAAAAAAGTAGATAATTCGTTTTTCCAGAGACTTTTTTTTCTTTTTTTTTTTGCTGTGACATGCCTAGCTTCCGTGTCTCTCCCGGTGTGTTATTGAACAGTTATTCTCTTTTCGTTCAAATTTTTTGAACCCCCCCTAATTAAAAAGACCAAATAAAACAAATATTGTTCATATTCATCTTTTAGTCTAAAGGTTGATACAAATCTTATGTATTCGCATTAAACTTCTTTTATTTACTATCTCACACGCCTAGGAAAAGGATCCGACAGTGCTTCCTGCAGTGATTCAAGCAGTGAGCGCGCAGTAGAGGCAAAGCGTTCCAACAGGGATTCTCGCATGTCTCTTGCTAGGTCTCTTGGCCCGAGCATGCACTGGCATGCATGAGTCTATCAGAGAAAGTCACGCAGAACATGGGACAACAAACGAATTTTAGTTCCCACATCCGGCTCCAGAGATTTTGCCTTTTCCTGATCCCCTTTCTCTTTGTCTTTCTTCTCTTCAGTTCTTTGTGTGTTCTCTTCTTTGGCTGCGACTACATTTGGATTCTCTATGGAACTCTGAACATCTCTTTTATGGTGTCCCGGCTGGTGTTCTTCGTTCCCATTGGTCGTCTCGCTGTCTCCCCGAGTCTTCTTTTCCTTCTCAATCCCCCGCTGGGCTCCGGTTCGCGTCTCACAGAGCTCTGTCTGTAGGTCTCTCTCTCTCAGCCCGTCTGTGTGTGTGCAGCCTGTGGAAGTGCGTGAGGCACCCGTGTCGACTCCCTTCGTCTGATCCTCTCCCTCAACCTCTCTGAGAGAACCAGCCCCCCGATCCTCTTCTTCCTTCTCCTCCTTGTGCAACGGGACTGCCTCTTCTTCCTTCTCCTTCTTGTGCAACGGGACCGCCCCAGAGTGCTGTTGGGGGTCCAGACATGCACGCGGACGTTCGGAGGAACTTTCAACAAAGGCAAACCCCGCAGCCCTCCGGGTGTCCGAGATGATCCCGAGGTGGTCTCTGAAGGTCAACAGCACCCCTGCCTCCTCGTGGGCTTTCAACAAGTCAGCAGATCCCGTCTGAGGAAATAAGGCCTCGTGTCTGGTTGAAGAGAGGGGAGGAATGAAGAGAGGAGAGGGAGAGGGGGGGGAACGGGTTGGACACAGATTACAAGGAGAAAGAGGAAAAGAACCAGAAAGGACTCCTTGAGACAGTGAGAGAGGAAAGGAAGGAGGGAGAGAGCGTCTGCGTTTACGTATGTGCGTGTCTGAAAAGGAGGAAGAGACAGAGTCAAAAGATGCTTCCCGCCCTTCCCCCTGACTGACTCAAAGAGATCTCGAAGCGCCGTTCTCTCCTCTCCCCTTCCTTTTCCCTCTGCCCCCCCTTCTGGCCCTCCACCTTCTTTTTGTTCCCCAACCAGCTCCCCCCCCTCATCCAAAAGAGTCGCCCCCCATGCATCCAGGTGGAATGATGGTGCGATGCGCAGAGAACCTCCTAACCTGAGAGAGAGAGAGAGATGATTGCGATTCAAATCAAAATGCTTGTGTGAGATAGATGCGACAAGCGCCAACAAAGAAGAAACGCGCATCAGGCCACAGAACCAGCCATCAGCACGCAAGAACACACGCACACACACACAGGGGCAGAACACACACACACACACACACACACACACACATACACACACACACACACACACACACACACACACTTACTTACACACACTTACTTACACACACTTACTCACACTTACACACACACTTACACACACACTTACACACACACTTACACACACTTACACACACACACACACTTACACACACACACTTACACACACACACACACACACACACTCTTACACACACACTTACACACACACTTACACACACACACACACACACACACACACACACACACACACACACACACACACACACACACACACACACACACACACACACACACACACACACACTTTTGCACACACACACTTACACACACACACACACTTACACCCACCCACCCACCCACACACACACACACAGCAGGCACACACATATGCACACATATGCACACACACACACACACACACACACACACTTCTAGACACACACACACACTTGCACACACACACTTACGCACACTTACACACACACACACACACACACACACACACACTTACGCACACACACACACACTTACACACACTCACACACTCACACACACACACACACACAGCAGGCACACACATATGCACACATATGCACACACACACACACACCTACACACACTTACACACACACACACACACACACACACACACAGGCTTACACACACTCACACACACTTACACACACACACACACACACACACACACTTACTCACACACTTACACACACACTTACACACACTTGCACACATCTACACCCACCCACACACACACACACACACACTTACACACACTTACACACTTACACACACACTTACACACACACTTACACACAGGCTTACACACACGCTTAAACGCACACTTACACACACACTCACACGGAGGCAGGCACACACATATGCACGCACATATGCATACACAATGCAGAGCAGAAGCTGTGATTCTGAGTAAGGAAGACAATCTCTCTCTCTGTTGCTGGGGCATCAGCACCCCACCCGACCCAATCAATCGATCACTCCATGTCTTTCTCTCCATTTCTCCCGGCCAGTTTTCACTCATTGCTCCCATTCATTTGCCTCCCAAGAAAAACACAGATCTGCACTTCTTCTTCTTCTTCTCTCTCTCCTCCATCCAACTCACCAGGTGTCCCTGTACTCTCCCAGTTGTCTGTATTTGCTCCGAATCCACCCGATGCCCCCCACAGGAAAATGGAGAACAAAAGGAGAAGGCCCTCTCCTCAAGACCACCCCTCCCTCTTCCCCAGAGACGGACAAACACACCCTCGGGTCCGCAAGACAAGTCACAGACCGCAGAGGAGACCCCTCCAGCCGAGTCCATGCATGCACGGACTTCGGGCGTAACCCAGGAACCACTCGAGCAGCCGATTTCCCGTTGTCGTAGAACAGCAGAAACTGTTGGTGACGCGTTCTTGACTTCCAGAACCTCATGGCTCTCTCTGCAGCCTCCGAGAAGGGCACACAAAAGGGGTTCCTCTTGAACACATAACTCGACTGAAAGTAGTCCTCCGTCTCCCTTCCCGTCTCCGTCTCTGTGTCGAGAAACAAAGGGACCGCCTCGTGATTCGGCCACGTGACCTGATCGATGCCCTCTGCCTCCAGTCTTCCGAGGTATGTCTTCAGAGAACAGACATCGCCGTCCCCCCCTTCTCTTTCTGGTGGAGGGAGTCCGACCCCCACTAACTCATCCATATCGATGTGAAGGATCCAGTCCAGACCTTGCTCTAAGGCTTTCAGAACGGCAAACTCGGCATTCACCATCTGACGTGACACAACCTCTGAAGAGAACGTGTGGGCGTGCTGCCTCAGAGAAGAGAGCTTCAGCTCCTCGTAGAGGGCAAAAAGGGCGGGAGAGCGTTCGAACACGTGCAGAGACTTTTTCTGTGCGGGGAAGAGACGGGACAGTTGTCCTCTCAGTCTGTCGACTGCCTCAAGAACCTTCTTATCTTTCTCGGGAGTGTCCATAAACAGAAAGAAGACATCCACCCCCACCTTGGCATGGTAGAGGACGAAGGAGACGAAGGGCTCGGCAGACCGGCCATAGAGACTGAATGTGCACGCCAGTCCGATGGAAGGACCCGGACAGGACATCCCGTCTCCGTCCCCGTCTCCACCCGGAGATTCAAAATCTTTCATCGTCACGCAAGAGAGAGAGACGACTTAAAGGGTGGAGAGTCTCACTGTTGCAAGCTGCGCAAAGAATGCGACACAGTCACAACGAGTCAGTACACGCCTGACATTCTGAAAGATCTGACGTGATATATACCGTACACTGGAAATCATGCACCCCTGGCGTCCGCGCGTGCATGCTGAAAAAGCTAGCTGCATGCATGCATGCAGGATCATGCACCCCTGCATGCATGGCATCTTCGAATGGGCAATAAAAGGTCAGTCAATTCAACGCAGCTATATAGTGACTCATCAGTGCGACTCTCACCCCACGAATAAATTCCCATTCCATCGAAATGCAGCCAGCCCACTGCCCCCCCAGTGACTCCATTCATCCATTCATCTCTCAGTGCATTCCAAAGCTAGGTTTTGCAGGCATCGTGCCCACAGAAGTCCGGGAGCCAGCCCAAGGCACATACATATATAGAAGCCCAAATCTGTGTCTCCCGTATTAAACACATCTGGAGCCAGTCCCCTTTTTCAAGACGTTTGCTCATCAGAAGGAGCACCTGATCTTCTGCTTTGACAGGAAAAGGGGAATCTACCAATTGGCAGTCTGTAAGATGAATCCCGCAAAAAGCCCGCAAACCAAGGGCGAAGAGTCCGTTGCTGATGCTGCTGCCGTCATCACTGCAGCAGAGTCGCTGATAAAGGCAGGCCAGCTCGAGGAGGCCACCGCTCTCCTCCAGTCTGTTCAGGACACCAACGCGAAGGCGCGAGTGCTGCTTTCAGACATCGCCCTCGCCGGAGGTCTGGTCAACAACGCCACTGACCATCTAGAGGAGGGTGTGAAGATCTCGGGAGGGTCGGACCCTGAGGTGTTGGGTCGTCTGGGCGTGGCGTTGATGTACAAAAAGAAGTGGCAGAGGGCGTTGGAGTGTCTACAGAAAGCGAAAGAGCTGCATGGAGACACAGAGGATCCGATTGTGTCGGGGAATCTGAAGATCTTGGAGAATTTCAAAGAAAGCAACGGAGGAACGTTCCCGAAATACGACCACCTCACGGAGGAGGCAGAGTTCCTTCCCTTGATTGAAAAAGAACCTTTCAATGTGGAACTCCGTCTCGCTGTGTGTTCCAATCTCATGACTCCCACTTCAGGGGACGTCTCCACATTCCTCACTGCAAAGAGACTGTTGGACGACGCTCTGTCTCCTTCTCCTCCGGCTGCTGTACCTGAGACGCAGACAAAGGAGAAAGTTTCAGAGACTAAGGAAGGAGAGGAAGAGACACCTAAAGGCCCATACAGTGACAGTGAGAGAGCTGCCTTGCTGCACAAAAGGGGCTGGCTGTTCGCCTCTCTGTTCACCTTCGCGGGTCCCCTCAAAGAAACCCTCGAGTCAGCCGACGAGCAAACGAAGGAAACGCTTTCGAAGGATGAGTCGGTGAAGAAGGTTCTCGAGAAGGAGCCGATCGAATGGCTCCAGATGGCAGAGGCAGACTTGGAACTTTCCGTCTTGTTGAACGGAGAGGACGAGGAAGCATGGTGCCATCTGGGGGAGGTCAGGTTCAAGTTCGGCACAGAGGAGAAAGAGGAACCGTGCTTTGAGGCCATCAGGTTCGTTGGTTTGTTGGGTGGTGCGTGAGGGGTTCTCTCTCTCTCTCTCTCTCTTCTCTTCTCTTCTCTTCTCTTCTCTTCTCTTCTCTTCTCGGTTCGTTGGTTTGTTGGGTGGGCTTCTCTCTCTCTTCTCTTCTCTTCTCTTCTCTTCTCTTGTTTTCTTGTTGGATTGATTGGTGTGGCAAAGCACTCTTGTCTCCCTTTTTCGTTTCTCTCTGCGTACATCTGCTTGTGTAAGTGGCACCGTGCATCATGTTGCGACACTCTTTCTCCTAGACTTAGTGTGAGTACCTCCGCGTCTCTGTGCATGGCGGCATCGGATCTGCTTGGCGGAGACGCTCCCTCTATAAGTGTTCAATGCTTTCATTTGTGTCTTGCAACTCCATGCTGCCCGCCCGCGTCCTACGTTTGCAGGAAGTCGGTATCCCTGAAGCCCTCTTACGTGGCTGGTTGGTTGAAGCTGGGTTTCGTTTTGTTCTCCAGGGAGAGGGTCGAGGAATCCATCGAGGCCTACGAGAGGGCGGTGCAGCTGCCTGAAGGAAAGGACTGGGCAGAGGCAGACGAGAAGCTAGGGATCCTCTACAAAATGAGGGGGGAGGAGGGAAAGGGGAAGAAAAGGGGAGAAGAAGAGAACGGCGAGGGAAGAAAAGAAGAAACTGCTCGTAAGGTTGAGGACTAAGGGTACATGAGCCTCTTCAAGTTGCTAAACGTTTCAAACTTGGAAGATGCATTTGCCCCATGTAGTTACTGATGATAATGGCCGGACTGGGGAGAAAGAGGATGCCAGTGGAATCTGAGGCACTGCTGAAAAAATGTTCGCACACACATTTCAAAATTTCATCATGAATTATAATTATTTACGTACGTGCAACTTATGAAGCACCGACAGTGGTATCACAGCTGCAATAACACAGCACTGCACTCTCAGCTGTCACTCTGAAAGTAAGACTCGCTTTAGGACTGGCAGCTATGTCACTCGCTACTATTATAAGATATGTTTATAAATACTGATTCATAAAGGCTATCATCCTGGCTATGATAAAACATCTACAAGACTGTTAAGACAAAGTTTTAAGTGGTGACAACGTATTTACCTTTAGTATTCACTTTCCCGTAATCTCTCCGAATCGGCCAACAAATGAAATCTGTAGTGAAGCTGCTCTATTTATACACAGACAGACCTAGACACAGACATTCGATGCACTGGCATTCTAGCTGCCAGTGGGCCCCCCAAAAGTTGGAAACCCATTACAGTTTTTTCAACTAAGATTATTGACTTAAAAATATGTTTTAATGGTAGAGAAGAACGATCATTTTTACGAGTATTTTTATCTAGATTTTTGCTTGACTGGCACACGCAAAGCTAGACGCTAAGACCCCTCCTCCCCTAAGAGCCCGTTCTCTATCGCATTTGGGATGCTTGGAATGCCCAATTGGGAATTGAGAATCCAAAATTCCCAATTCGAAACAATTTGGAAACATTTTTTTCTCTATCACAAACTTAGTGTATAAAGCTGTTTTTTTGTGCCTAGTTTTGTGTATAAACATTTAAAAGCTCAAAGATTTCAAATATGAACATCAATTAGCCTGAGCTTTATACATAAACATTTAACCTTTAAAAAATACGATTGGAAATTTGTGTATCGACGCAGAGGGCATCCATCAATCGGGCGAAAACGTCAGTTGCACATTGCTGCCCCCTCTTTCGCTCAATGTCTCGCTGTAGCTTCTCAAAGACGGGAAAAAGACCAAGCTTCTCACTACCTCTCACAGACAAAGGCCAAACCAACATACAGAGAAATAACCAAGAGGACCAACAAACGAGTTGCCCTCCCTCTCTACGTCTCATGGACAAACTTTAAGGCCAAACAAAGTTTAACATGCAGAGAAACAGCGAAGAGGACCAACTCTTAAGGAGTTGCCCTCGTTGCGTCCCCCCTTTCTTCCGCAGAGGCCCCCCCCTTCGCTCACACCCTCTCATAAAGGATGAGATTCGCGTCGTGGAAGTAGGCAGCCTCATCTGTGCAGAACTCCCCTCCTCCGACCTTCGGCATCGTGGCGCAGAAGTCGAATTCCTCTTCTGTCAGAGGAGTGACGCTGTGATCGTTCTAGCTGCAATTTCTATCCCGTCGGAGTTTTGATGTACGCGATGTAATGACCGCCCTCCGCAGAGTCTCCTGCATGCTAATGGAGGAAGGGGGAGGAGAGGAAACGGGGATCGAAGGAGAAAGCGCGGAAGAATGTTTGGGAGCACTCTTTGAGCTTGATGGCTGTATCGTTGCTGTACAGGTCGAGACAGTACTACGCAATCAAAGAAAACAACAAGGAGGAATTTTCAAAGGAAAGAAGGGAACAAAGAATGAAAGAAAAAAGGAAGGACAGGGGAACGTGACACAGGAAGAGAGAGAGAGAGAGAGAGAGAGAGAGAGAAGGGAGGGAGAGAGAAGAGAGGGAAAGGGAGGAGAGGGAGAGAGAACAGAGAGAGAGAGAGAGAGAGAAGGGAGGGAGAGAGAAGAGAGGGAAAGGGAGGAGAGGGAGAGAGAAGAGAGGGAGAGAGAGAGAGAGAGAGAAGAGAGAGAGAGAGAGAGAGAGAGAGAGAGAGAGAAGGGAGGGAGAGAGAAGAGAGGGAAAGGGAGGAGAGAGAGAGAGAAAGAAAGAAGAAGGAAGGCGGGAAGGAAAGGAGGAAGGAAGGAAGGCGGGAAAAGGATGGTAGTTGAAAAAAAACCCACCGACGTGACAGACGATGCCCCGAAGCGCATACTCAGCCTTCACCGTGTCGTTCGACATGGGAGAGGCAAACTGAGAGAGGGACAGACTGTGGGGGATGACAACCTTCCGTCTGTCCTTGCGAGTTACTGCCTCCATCTTCTTGACAAGGACCTTCCGCATTGTCCGTCGTCACTTCTTCCTTCCCTTCCCCTTTTTCCCCTCTTTCGCCTCGACCTCCTCCTCAACTTCCTGGACAACCTCTTCCACGAAAGTCTGTCTCCTCTTCAAAGACACAAAAAGGAAGTGATGCAGAAAATCAATCGAAAATTGCTTGGAGACGTCGACTTTGGTATTGGTTGCCTCGTCATAGAGGAACTGGTTGTCACCAGTCAGGCTCGTAGTGTCCATACGGAAGAGGTTTCACAGACACTGCTCAAGGGTGAGCGCTCCGGTCTTCTTAAAATAAATATCGACCGCCAGGACATCGAAATCCTCCAGCGGCCCTGCCTGCTGTACCGTCTCCCCCTTCGGGTCCTTGCAGAAGACCGTGGAACGCAGCCTCCCCCCGCACAGGGACTCGACAAATTCCTTGTACTCCCTGCCGCTCTGCATCGCATCGACAGAGAGGGCATCCATTAATCGGGCGAAAGCGTCAGTTGCACACTGCTGCCCCCTCTTTTGCTCAATGTCGCGCTGCAGTTTCTCAAAGACGGGAGAGAGACGGTTCAAAAGACCCTGCAACACCCTGTTGGGGGCAGGCCTCGGGTTCGCAGGAGTCTTGCATGTTCTCTGAAGCGGAGACGCAATTCATAATCATGCCTTTGGTCTCATGGAGAACTCTCTGTCTGTCTCTGTACATTGAGGTCGATGTTGGAGAACTTCTGCAGAATCTCTGCGAGGACAGGGCGTGAGACAGCGATCACGCTGATGAGGAAGCACTGGTTGTTCCGGTTGACGATTCCGGCCGGGATGTTTAGCCCTCCCCACACCTCGCCTGTCGGAACGAAAAGGATCTGCACCTCATCGTCACTGTCAGACACACTCACCACATCGCCCTCTCCGCTGGCAGGGGTCTTCAATGCCGGCCGGGTCATCCAGTGCAGCCAGAAACTTTTCAAAAGTGACGGCTTTAAGCAGTTGTTTCTTGGCTCTCATGCAACACATTGAAGAGTGTGAGAGCCGTCTCCTTGGTGATGTTCATTTGTGAAGCAGTTTCTCTTATTGACAAGGGCTCCTGTATGAGTGCCAAAGCTGAATTCAAAGCTCGGGCAACAGTCCAATCCGAAAAGAGACTTTAAATGGAGAGCCGCTTGACACAGAAAAGTGTGTTGCTATGCGTCGACAAAAACACGTGGACAGCTCTTTCTTTAGTGAGAGCGAAGCAGCACGACAGAAGAACTACACAGTGTGCAACAGAATATTAGATCACGACGCGTCAGCCTGACTATTGCTGAGTGTATTCAGAAACGCTGACTGTTTTCAGAAACTCTGAGACGGAGCTGTATAGTCTCGCATATACACGAACCCTCAAGAATTTTTTTTTGTCTCGAATCCGACCATATCTGCAAGATATACGATCAATGACTGTGAGCCGCGCGCGGCGTTTGTGGGTAAATGCCCCGTGCCGGGCGCCCGCGAAGGGCGCTCCGTGGTGCGCCGCCGCACCGCGGAGCAAAGTTTTTTCGCGTGTCTACATCGTCTATGTACAAAATGCATGCAACCCCAACCAGTTGAGTGAGTCCTTTGAAAGGCATTGATGCACGGATGGTTTGAATCAAGTACAGACAACGACTGTGACAGCTAGCTATAGTATGACAAAGATAAACAGAGACCTATAGGACATAGATAGAACCAGCTAGTGTTGCAAAGAATGATGTTAAGCGATACACTAAATCCTAAACCAAATTTAGGACCAATTCCCCAGCCAAATTGCAGCTAGAATCGCAGCAAAAACTAATACCAGACCTCCCAAAGCTAATCTTAAAGTTATATGCAAGGTAATGCAAGGTTAATAAAGGTTGAAATCCAAATCTAGATCCAATTCCGAGTCTAGATCCAGATAAAGGTCTAGGATGACGGTGATCAAAGTTTAAGTAGTTTATACTATTCTATACTATTCAGACTGCCCTTTGCCATTGGGATACGATGGCTGGTGTGTTAAGTCACCTCATCATCATCATCATCATCATTACTACGTCAAAGTAGGGAGAAAGGTAGAGAAAGGTTTAGATTTAGAATTATTAAGAATTACATATTTTATTTATATTAATATTTTATATACTAAAATTTTAAACCTCCCTGACATTCCAGTCTGTTTTGAAATGGATTTTTCAATGCTGGCCACGTCTGTGGCACGGTTCTTTCAAGACTGTTTGCGCCTTCTATAAAAATTTTTAAGTATACTTTATCTTGGGTACGCCTTCAACACAGTACCTTCAAGTGAAGCCGCACCTGCGGCGCAGGCGTTTCAAGTCTGGCCGCGCCTATGACGCAGCGTTTTAAGTTTACTGGAATGTCAGGGGGATTAAATTTTATTTTCAGTGTTTTCTAACCAGTGTTTTAATATTTTAATTAAAAATTAACAGTCTAATAAACCTAGCAGTAAACTATAGAGAAGAAGACCATAGATCCAGAAATGAATTAACTTGTTACTGTACTTGTGAGTGTATTACCAAATTAACACCACTGTCACACCAGCTGTACTCGATCTGAGTTTACGTTTAAAAAGGCTACTTAAAGCTGGTTTATGTCATGGATGTGTGTGTGTGTAATGTCAAGGCTTATACCAGGCACTTCGGTTGTAGATGGAAGACTGTTTCACCGATGAGCATGAGCTTTCATTCAAAGCTTTACTTTCTGACACTGGTACTGGTACTGGTACTGGCATTCATTTGCATGATCAGTGTCATGTCACAATGCTACGTTGTGTAGCTCTGGTCAGAAGTTGAAGCTCAGTCTTCTGTATCTGGAAGACCAAAGTTGAAGCTCAGTTTTCTGTATCTGGAAGACCAACAGCCCCCCCATCAACGTCAGGGGCAGTGGGCGTGGAAGTTGAAGTGGGCGGGGCTGGAGGTGACATCCCATCAGGAAGAGCAGGGGAGATGCCACCCTTTTCCAGTTCCTTCTCCTCTGCTGCGGCTGCATCCACAGAGAGAGCACCTGTCTCCTCCTCTGTCTTCTGCTGAGGGGCGGAAGAGGAAGAAGACGCAATCCCGTTCAAGGCCTTCTCTGTTTGAGGCGCACCTTCACCAGAAAGCCCGTTTGGCAGAGGGGGGGGCACAGAGAAACTGCTGCTGCCGTTGACGATGTCTGCCGCCATCTTCCTTCCCTCCCTGTCTGCCACGTTCGTTTTGGCTGCCCCGACTGCGACTGCCAGATCCTGCTGTGCGTGTGCGACCAGCAGGAGGGCACAGTCGAGAGGTTCGAGAGAATCGTTGGAGAATACCTGGCGGCAGAGAGGGTCGAGGAAGGGAGGCAGGATGAAAACTTGCAGGCATAGAAGACAAGGAGAGAAGCGGAGTGCCAGTTAGACAGCCAGCCAGCCAGACACAGACAACCCATACGTCCAAGAGAGAATACAGAGAATCGAGACTATGGGAGAGAGAGCCTTCAGAATGCATCATCAAAGTGAAGGAAGGCCAACGCAGGCACGCCAAAAGAAAGGCAGGCAGGCAGCATCAAGTGACCACCCAGCCAAACAATCCCCTCCCTCCAATGCAGTCCTCCTCCCTCTGCCTTTCTTTTGAAGCAAGCAAGAAAGAAAGAAACAAAGCAATCAACAGGTCCGGCTGGACACTCTACACTCTCACAGCAGGACTGCTGTCTCTCTCTCTCTCACGCACACACACACAAAGGCACATAGCAAAAGAAGAGAAAAGGAAACAAGAAGAGAAACATGCAGAGAGAGAGACACGCCGACGCACCCACTCACCCATGAGTGCGAAGAGGGGGGTTTGTCGAACCCGATAGCCCGGAGAAGTACGGGGACCGACTTCTTGCCTCCAAGACGTTCTGCTCTCTCTCAGGCAGGTTGCAGGGAGAACAAGACGAGAATTCAATGGAAGGCTAGTGTGGGTAAAATACTTACAACAACAACCAAAGAGATGCGTCCGGCCTTCTGCAAGCCTGTCTCCGACAATATGAATCAAGATCGAGAAGCCGAAGTCTTAGAGAAAAACCAGTGTCTGTCTATGTTATCGTCTGCTCAGCGAATTTCTTCTTCTCTTCCCCTGTTTTCTTTTCTTTTTGCGTCTACACTCCTTCCTGGGTTAATTTTCCTTCCTTCCTTTCGGCCAGATCAGATCAGCTGATCATATCGGATCGCGACCGTTCCAACAGAGAGAAAGCAAGAGACAAAAAAGCCGTCAGCGAACAACTTCCCGCTCCCCTCCCGTCCTTTACAAAAAAGAAACAGGCCCCCCACCTTTGAACTTTGCAGAGGATGCGTTGAACTTCCGGAACCTTTCGGCCTTCGGGTCTTTCCGCAAGTTCTTCAAAACCAGCTGCATGAATGCATGTGCCAGAAGGGAGGGTTAAGGTAGACATCAAAGGAGAAAGGGACGGCAGAACAAATGAACACAAGCACACAGGTACAAATAAAGAGAGAAAAGAAAAAAACAAACATCAGAGAGACAGAAAGAGGAAGAGAAGACAGAGAAAACCCCCAACACACGTCCCCCAACAGAGAGAGAGACAGAGACCTTTGACCTCGCCACATCACGACACACAACTTTCCTCAACAAAGCGTTCACTCACTGCCTTACTACCTGCCTGCTTGACTAACTGACTGCCATCAGGTCCAACACTCTCTTTGCCTCTCCATCCTCTCCACACTCTGCCAGGAGGTCCTCGAAGCTCTCTCGAACCGCCACACAGGCCGCAGAGGAGGGAGCAGGAACGCCATTCGAGCTGCTGCTGCTGTTTGGCATTTCAGTCAAAGAACCAAGAGGGACGGCCGAGGAAGAAGAAGAAGAAGAGGCTGCCTCCGCAGCAGCAGAGTGGGAAGGAAGGTAGGAAGTGGCGGAGAGCCAGGGTCGTGCCGGGTCGCTGTGCTGGTGCTGTTGCTCTGCCTTCTCCTTCTCCTCTTCTTTCTCCTTTGCTCCTGCTCCCTCTTGTTCGGTGCCACCAAGCATGGAGGAGCCGTCGGCCCTTCTGCAGTCGCGGGGGGGGGAAGAAGAAACAAGACCGGCACAGGAAGAAAACAGAGAGCCGTTGAAAATCCTCCCATACGAACGAACACAAGAGACGAAAAAGGAAGGAAGGAAGGAAGGAGGGCTGGGTAGGAAGAAGCAAGAATAGAAGAAATAAGAACGAGAGAGCCAGTGAAGGAGGAACCATTCGAGGAGTCACAGAGAAAGTTGACTGACAGAATAAAGGGATGATCAATTACCAGAGAAGAAAAAAACAAAAGAAAACCATTTCCACTTCAAGAAAGGACTTCAAGTTGACAGAGGAAGAAGAAGGAAGCTAGGCAGACCTAGCTCGATTGCTTGATTCAATAAATCAGTCAGTCAGTCAGTCAGTCCAACTCAAGGAAGGAATCGATCGATCAAGCGTCTCCCTCCACTCACCCCTCGACGCCACTTCTGTTTCCCCCCGTCTTCGCCTCCCCCTCCCCTGCTGTCAGGGCAGCAGAGACCCCCCCAACAGGCTCGTTGGTCGTGGTGCCGTTTGCCTGTCCCCCCCCCGCCCTTTTCTCTTCAAGCAGCCCCCTGACGAGTCCTGCCAGCTCTCTGATCTCGTGGTTCTGCCTGGCGATGAGGGCGTGGAGCTGCGTGAGGAGGGGGAGGGCATGCAGGGGAGGGACGAAAGGATGCAGGGCAGGGGAGGGAAAGGAAAGGATGGCTCTCTCTCTCTCTCTCTCTGTGTGTCTGTGTGTGTTTGCTTGCGTGCGTATACGCGCGCGTATACGCGCATTCGCGCCGTCTTGCCTGGAATGAAAGAATGCAGACAGAAAGGCACGACCGACGCTAGATGGTGAGAAAGAAATTCACCCACCCACAAAGCACATGCACTAACGAAAGAGACAAAAGGCAAAGAAAGCAGAGGAGGAAATCGCCATTCACAAATTCATGAACAGACACACGATATGAAGAAAGAAAGCCGCTTTTTTGAACGAAGTTTTGCAGACCGGGAGTGCACAAGAGCAGCAACCAAAAGAAAATAACAACAAAAGAAAGACTTGCTTCTTTCTTCTTGCCGACGGACCTCCGCTTCTCGTGTTCTCTGTTCTCTTCTGATCTCTTCCAAAAGGTCTGCCTCCACCCGCCCCCTCTCACTCAGACCCCCTCTCTCCGAGTCGTCACCACAAGAGTCACTCCTGCTGTTGATCCTCCCCGCCAGCGTCCCTTTACTCTTCTCCTTCCGGGAAGATTTCTCCCTGCTGTCCTTTTCCCGTCCACTAGGGGGCAGACCCGATCCCCCCCCTCCACTAACGTTAGTGTTTCCCTGTGTCCCTCCCCCCTCCCCTCTAGCCGCATTCTGAGGGGAGGAGACAGAGGTGCCCCCTGCAGGGGGGGTCTTCTCTCCGTCTGAGGTGATGAAATTCTGCACCAACCATCAGTCGATTAACAAACAAACAAACAAACAAACAGAGGTGATGAAATTCTGCACCAACCATCAGTCGATTAAGCCATCCATTTGTTTTCAGTGCTTGTTCAGTTTGGCATCGTCGCGTTTCATTTCAATCATTCTACTCTTCATAGAAGTTGATTTAGGGTTCTAATGAAGAGACGGAAACAGGAAGCGCAGTCTCTCCGCTAAATCTGACCCTTCCCCTCCCCCCTGACACCCCAAAGAGAAGACGCGATGCAAGGGAGAGGAGGAGAAAACCAACAAAAAAAAACACCAAAGCAACCACAACAAACAAACAAACAAACAAACAAACCAAGAAACGAGCGCGCGCACGAGAGAGAGAGAGAGAGAGAGAGAGAGAGAAAGAGAAAAAGAGAGAGAGGGAGAGAGAGAGAGAGAAAGAGAAAGAGAGAGACAAGCAAGCAAGCAAGCAAACAACCAAACAAACCAAAAAACAATAGAGACAAAGACGTACCCAGATTTGACTTCCCAAAGCATACGCACCGTACGCAAGGACCACAGGAACCACCCAACCGCTCAAGAAGCCCCCCAAACCTGCAATCAAATTACACAGCATTCAGTCTCTCTCTCAGTCTCTCAGTGACGGGGTTTCGTTGCACCCGGTGTTTTGTTCTCAAGCTGCCTCAAACAAAAATTTCTTTTTGTTGCACCCGGTGTTTTGTTCTCAAGCTGCCTCAAACAAATTTCTTTTTGTTGCACCCGGTGTTCTCAAGCTGCCTCAAACAAATTTCTTTTTGTTGCACCCGGTGTTTTGTTCTCAAGCTGCCTCAAACAAATTTCTTTTTGTACGCATCTTGAATGAGTAAATGCACCCATCCGCAACTGAAGATTCGAACGGACCCCCTGCATTCTTTTGCATCAAATAAACAGTCTCTCTCCTCCTTTGACGCACGCATTCAATCTTCGGCCTCGTTTGTACACGCATTGACTGTTGGATCTCTCTCGTTTCCTGCCGTGGCCTGGAGGGCGAACAGAAACCTCGGAGAGATTTTGAGGGAAGGAGAGATAGTGGGGGTGTCTCTGAAATTCCTCCGTCCTTTACTTACGCAGTCCTCAGGGCGCCACTGAAGGCATCTCTGCCATCTTACAGACAGAAAGTCTGCAGAACAACTCTCCTCTCCAACCAACACGTGCACTTTCTGCTTCTTGTTCGCCCTCTCGCACAGGAAGGAAGGAAGGAAGGAAAAGTCAACCATGCATGCAGTCTGCCAATGCACTATATGTCAGATGGACTGACCGGACGAGGGTCGGTTTTCTGCATTCGCGTTGGCTGCGTGAAGATGCGGATAAGGAGCCAGAGCACCTGCGTTGGATGGGGCAGAGCGAAAAAAAAGAGTGACTGTATCCGTGTGTGCGCGCGGAAAACAGTGAGTGTCTCTGTCTCCTCGTGTCGGTGTTTGTCCGACCGCGAGAGGAAATGAGAGACAGCGACCGAGAGGAACGAGGGGGGAGAGGAAGCGAGAGAGAAAGGAGCTGAAGAGAGGCCAGGCGAGGCCATTTGATCGACAGCACAAGAAGAAGAAAAAACGGAGGGCCTCCACGCGTACGCCAATTGACTCCTCCGGACCTACCTTGATTGTTTGGAGCAGCAGCAGCTGCCGCCTGTCCTCTCTCTCTGTTCAGTTCTACTCTACGGAAGGCCTCCTCAATCTCCGTCTCTGTGAGTCCTTTGTTCTTCAGGAACTCCCGTTTCGACTCGGGGGTGGCTGAGGCAACTGCAGCAAGAAGAAAAAAGGAGAAGGAAGTGAGTGAGTGAGTGAGTGAGTGAGTGAGTGAAGAGAAAAGAAAAGAAGGGGGAACGATAGAGAAAGAAAGGACTGAGCCTGACTGACTGGAAGGGTGGGCCAGGAATGCCACTGCATTGGAGATCTGGTCCTCTCTTGGTGTTTGGTTTTGGTCTGGAGGGGAGGGAGACGCTCCTCCTCCACTGGAGACGGGAGGCATTTGGTCACTCATTCTGTTCCTGTCTTTTGGAAATCCCAGGCAAGCCTCCTCTCACACCGAAACTGCTTTCTGTACATCTAAAGACCAATCGGCTACGTCTGCTAAGTCAGCCTCACGTCACAGCCCCACAAAGTGACGCTCAAAGTGTCTAGCTCCAGCTTCTTCGAGCACTTTGCCGCGATGATGTCACGCAACTGAGCGATCGCCCCTGTCAAAAGCCGCGCCGCGGGGCGGTGAAGAGAGTCGCCCCTGTCAGAAAACCCTAAAAAGCATATGTGGCTAAAAAGAAATGCCGTCGAAGGTCAGACACAAAAGTTTTGAAAGAACCGACTAATCGCTTTCAGAAATCAGAAAGACCTCTTCTCGAGTTTTTGAAGGCGAAAACATCTGTTGGCGTGTACAAACGTGAAATAGACATTCGTACATCTGCTGACTGTGAGTGTCAGACCTCTCTCACGTTCGTGAAACTCCCAGGCGAAAGTTGCTCCTTCGTTCTTGGGTGTTGCGCAAAGTCTTCGGTATTCAAGCAACGGTCTCAAAAGGCATCCGTACCCGTCTACGTTCGCCGTTTGTATTCTAGCAAGCTCAATTATGGGTCAGAAGTGCACACGTGCAAAGAATGCGGGGGAGAAGGTTGACAAAAAGGGCGCTCCCCTCGCCCGCCTAGATCAGGACGACACAGAACAGGTCCTCAAAGCCATCCCTCACCTGCCCCCTCCCAACCCCACAGAGTACATGAGAGAATGGAACGAGGAGGTTGAAGAGGAGAAGAGAATTCAGGCTGCAGGCGGAAAGCTCAGAGCCAAACGCATTCCCGATAAGATGGTCAACATTCCCGCTTTCCGCATTGTTGACTTGAGGGAGCGCGGAATGGCTCCCTGGAAGCCGACTGATGAAGAGATGTGCCCTATGGAGACTGAGCTCGGTCTGTCTCTTGACCGTGACCTCATTGTGGAGGGTGCAGGGATCCCCGAGGTCAACGGGAGGTACTACAGGGACAAGGACTTTAAGTGGAGAGGGATGACCGTGTGGCACCACAACGAATTGGGCCCCGGCCTGTGGAAGTTTGGGGGTGACGGGGTGGGCATGACCAAGGGCGAGGACCGGGCCCCTGGTGTGACCATCTTCTACGACCTCTGTGACACCCCCTATGACTCTGTGGTCAAACGCAAGCAGGATGGACACGGAAAGGGTACAGGCCTGTGGTGCATCTTCTTCCGTGGGTGCAGGAGGTATGTGTGTGAGCGTCCTACTGTCCTCGTCACCCGACCCTCCAAGGGTGTCGAGTTGTACGCAACTGGGCAGTATGATCAGATGCTCCCCCCCGCCACTGGGTGGAAGTTGGGGGATACAGACATTGACGAATCGTTCCCTCCGAAGATCTCGGGTCCCCCTCCGCGCCTGTCCGGGTGTGGGGTGACCGTGACGGATGATATGAAGAAGAAATTGGCAACGAAGCTGAAAGAATACGCAGCGACGATTCCGAACTTTTCTGCCGACTTTGGTTTTGCAGATGAAGAGGGAGGGAATGGAGGAAAGGGGAAGGAGAGCGACGAGGAGTACATCCAGAGAATGAACACAGGCCTCGAGGGGCCTGCGGCATCGAATGCCGCAAGGGACAAGTACGGGGCGCCGCCAGCATTGGGACCCAATGGGCCCGGTCCGGCGCCGCCTGTGGGGGGAAGGAAGGTGATTGGTGCGAACGATGATGGGAAGGCAGAGAAGAAGGGTTGCGGTCCGTTTGGAAGGAAGAAGGAGAAGGGCGCACCCAAGACGCGAACCTCATGAGAAGCGAAAGAAGTTAAGTGAGAGGGGGTGAGTGAGAAGAGAAAGGGGTGGGGGGGGGGAAGTCAATCGTCTGTTGTATTGGTGCATGGATGCGTGCTTCCATTCATTCACTCATGTGTTGTCCCATGCCCGTCTCCTTGTATCATTTCATTCGATCAGTCGGTTTTCATTCGTACATGGACTGAAGTAGGCTTCTTGAAAGGGGAGAGTGGCGGGACAGGAGACGGTGTGCAAGCGGAAGCGAAAGTGCTGGCTGCATGTGTTTCGTTCGCGTCGCTGTCTGACCTTCTTTGTTTCTAGCAATGACGGCCTAATTCTTCTGAGATGCCGGAACGGAGCGAGGGTGAGGGGATCGGTGGGAAGGAAAAAAAAAAGAAGAGTGAACAGAAGTCATTCAATGCTTCTAGATAGAACTGGAAATCGCATACGAAGGAATACAGTCATGAGAGAGCCTGCTTGTTGGAATTTTGGATCGTTCGAGGGCCCTGCTACTAGAAAAGTGCTGGTTATCTTAAGAAGGAAGGACGGGAGCGTATGTCAAAATCAAAAGCGTCGAGGACTTCTCTCTCTCTCTCTCTCTCTCTGTTTCTCTCTCTCTCTCTCATACAGAAGCGAATGAAGGGGGTCATCAGAAACCAAGACTGCATGCATGCATGTTGGTGGATGGAGGTAAATTTGAGAAGAGAATGGGTGGGGGGCATTCTGATAGATAGACAGATCGAAGACAAAGTTTCGGAAGGACACTGAAGTTTTAGGACGACGTACTTTCTTGCTTGCTTCTTGCCGGCCATGTAGGTACCCGTCCTAGCTGTAATCGCCAAGAGATCATCGATCCATTCAAGCCAGGCAGGCATGCACGCACTGAGCCAGGCTGCATTGTACTCTACTGCTCCGTGCAAACAATGAGTTCGAATAGAAGTACACTAGCTGTTGGCATTGAAAAGGCACCGGAGAAGCGACTCAATCAATGCCTACAGATTATGCAGAGTCGTATAAGAACTAAAACATAAAATCGTCGGGAATAATTTTTTTTGTTTATAGAAGGCTATTAGAAGCTATATATTTAATTTTTGATGAAATTCCCGTTAAGAAATTTATACTTAAAAAGCTAGTACCCTATTCATATTTGGAGTTTTAGAATTTCTATATATAATAATTTAACTTAAATTAAAAAAATTACTAACTTTGAAATATTACTAAGTACATGTGTCGTTTAATACACATTATCGCGAATCTCTCTATATGTGTATAACGCGCTTATAGCCCAATTTTCTTAAAACAAATCTGTGAATGCAAAATCCTAGCCTCATTCTCTCCTCGCATAAATGCGTGCTCTGGGTTGTCCTCAAAGCCTTGTTAGTGACTTAGGATTTGGCGTCGCTAGATCTAGGATTTAACCCTTAATCATCATCATCATCATCAGCCTAAATTCCTAGGCAAAATCATGCACTGTATGATGGCTAACAATGCCGAACATCTTGAACTCTACCCTGCAAAGATCTAGGAATTTAGACAGGAATTTAGAGGAATTTAGCTAGGAATCTAAAGGAATTTAGACCCTCTAAATTCCTAAACTTTGGAGGTCAATTTCTTGTGAACTATGATGAGTTAGAACCATGTAGGGTAAGGAAAAAGGTAGGTTATGAGGTTAAGTTATAGGTTATTGGCCCTCCACTTATAATAACCGGTCATAACTGGCAGTTAACCGGGTTAACCGGTAAGAGCTGATAAAAATAACATTATAGGCAGAAACAACTTCAAAGAAACAAAAAATTACTGAAAACATAACAAAACGGTTGCAAAACTTTTTTCGTTTTTGAATGGGAAAACGTTATGAAACGTTCACGATCACGAAGTCAGTTATAACAACTGAAAAGATATAAAAAAACAGGTCTTTCTTAGTATATGAAATATAAACACTGTTAAAACACAATCAAACAAGGGGTTATATGAATTAAAAATGTCTTTTTATTATGTTTTGGTCATTTTTTATTTGTTTTCCGTATGTTATATTTGTAAAAATCACGTTTTTGTAGTGAAAAGTTTGAAATTTAGTGAGAAAACGACCTCTAGACATAAAAAGGTTATATAACCGATAGATTAACTGCGAACCGAAACACTTTTTGACGGCGAAGTCGGTTCGGTTCGGTTCATAACCTATTTTCTATCCCTGGTTAGAACTTAGAACCTGATATTAACGGTACTTATAGATTTATATTAAAGCTATAAGCATCGTTAATATTAAATTCTAACTCATCATAGTTCACGAGAAATCGACCTCCAAAAATTGCAAAATTCCTCTAAATTCCTCTCTTTAAATTCCTTTAGATTCCTAGTTAAATTCCTCTAAACTCCTCTAAATTCCTGTCCAAATTCCTCTAAATTCCTGTCTAAATTCCTAGGTCTTTGCAGGGTAAATGCAAAATCACGGCTAGAATCACGGATACATCAATTTTGCAGACTTCATTGTAATGCAATCAAAGGTGTTTAATCATGAAATGCATTTATTCACTAGTTACTCACTTCAAAAGTAATATATTCAGGAATATATTCAGGAAATTGATAGGAATATATTCCTAAATGAATTAATGGGGGGTTCGGAGGGCTGAGCCAAAGATTGGACGTCCCTCTGCAGCTTCTGGCTGTCACGCCACAGGAATTGCCTAGGCAATAATATTATTGCGTATATACAATTTTATAGGTTTACCAAGTGGTGGCTAAACTGCTTTAAAGCATATATATAGCGCACAAATCTAGGTATGAGTCCTACACTGGACGTACAGAAGCCTCTAGAGAGTACACCCAAAACCACCTCCCTGACACTATAAGCCACGTGAATTTGAAGTCGCTCTCGGCCGCCTCTCTAGCCGCCTCTCGCGGATGGCTTCTTGGAAGGCTTTTACTAGCTAGAGCTTTTAAGTACCAAAGGTATTAAAGACTAGTAAAAATCAAACTTTGGCTAATTAATCACTTTATTCAATCACATTCAATCACTTCATGGGATAATTGAATATATTCTAATTATAAGTGACTAAACACCTTTGAATTCAATCAAAACCTGAATTCTAGTCTTAGCTAGAGTCTCAAGCACTTCTGCGACTATACGCTACTAGATACGCTAGCACTGCTGCTATGTATTCCTGTGGTCGACGTACTATAGGCGAGGGATCCCTGAGTGCTCAATAAAGAGCTAGGCTGATCGATCCGAGTCCATTTGCATGCTCACGTCTCGGCCCCCGATTTCTGAAGGTTCCGTGCATGGCCCCTGCCTGGACTCGAACATGCCTGCCTGCAGTGGTTTTGGATCGCCCCAATCATCCAGATGTGCGCAAGCAATCGATCTCTGCTGATCGATCGAGAATTAATTGGATTCTCCCTGCATGGATCTGCATGGATGCCTGCATGATAGTCTGTCTGTCACACAGTCGTCACCGCCTCTTGAGTGCGTCCTTGTGCAGAAGTAGTTGCCCTGACAGGTCCCCGCGGGATCTCTGGAATCCGGTCCCCCAGTGGAATCTCCGGTGAAGGAATGCACTCGACCGTCAGAAACCGGCTCCCTTCTTCCAAAGCCTCGATCGAGAGAACAGATCCAACCGGCTTGTAGACAGACGCCCCACGCGTGATGACGCCCTCTTGAGAGACCTGCACGCACGATCAGTTGAGGACACATGCTGTTGAGGAAATTGCACACGCTATTCTGTTCTGTATTTTTGATCGAGAGCAATGAGTGCTCTCCTCCAGCTACACAAATCAGCTTTGCATGTCAGAACAATGTACAAAAATTCATGCTCGAATGCATCGAGATATCGGTGCATACAGAAGAAGTACATGCAGAAGTTACGCAGACACTGACTTGCAGGGCACTGTACACCTCCTTGAATAGACTATATTGGACTGACTGTCTCCTTGTCTCGCATCAAGCTGCTCTGACCTGCCAGTCAGTCTGCGCGCAGTTTCTCTTTTTTTGTCTACAGAGCACATGCACGCAATCTTTCACCGACCTACCTGCCTTCCTGCACCTCTACTTTTTTCAATAACGAACAACGATCCGACGTGGTTCCTTCCTTCCTTCCTTCCTTCCGTCTGCTACTATTGCATGCATCAATTTAAGCCAACTAAACACTGCATAACGGACTGTCAGCTTCCGCAGTGCTTTCCCGTGGGGACCTGCCCAAGAGAGCTCCTTTACTCGGAAGGAGCCCCGCACGACGATCAGGATTACATCGTATCCGTCTGCATGGGCACGCAGGACTTTCCCTTTGGGGTAATCGTCGACATGTACTCACAAGTGAGCTGCTGGAAGTACGGGGAGAAGTTCGCTTTTTTTCTCTGTGGACAGTGCTTCTGCTGCCCCCTGTTCGGGTGGAGAAGAGGCAGCTTGGGTCGGAAGAGTGCGGGGGGAGACCGGACTGAGTGCCCCCTTTAGGAGGAATACTGTGAGTTGTGGGAGGGTGGAGGGATCAGCGGTTTCTCTGGTGGGGCTACCTGAGCTCTCCTTCTTTTTTTCGATCCACTTCTTGAGGAAGTATGGGTCAAGTCCTTTTTCAACATTGAATACATGGTGCTTGGTCAAATCGTCGCATGGTTTCTTCTCTGTACACCTGATGGCATCTGCATTTTCCTTCTGAAGCTGCCTCTCGGTCTGGGAGGGGGGGGGAGAGTAGCCGACGTTTTTTTTCGCATCTGACATCTGTTTTTTTACTTCTGTTGGGCGAAAGCTCTTGATCTTCACGCAGTGCTCCACACAGATTTTCTGGCCTCGAATTTCAGACCTCAACTTTTCTCTCCTTTCCGGAGACGGAATCCATCCAAGCTCTGGGTTTACAACCTCCTCCGCATCAACGCCCTCCACGCACTCAAAAGTATGGCCTAAATGCCCGGGCTGCAACACCACGTCTCCTGGGCCTAGGGGCCATAAGTGACCAGTCCGAGGGTACAGCTCAGACAGCTGCTCCCCCAAATCCTTCTCCTTCTCTCCCCCCCCAGACTTCTGCGCCTTCAGGAGGGTTTCCTTCTCCCCTAACCGAGCTACCACCCCCGCCTCCATCCAGCACAGCTCCCAGACCCCGTTCTCGTGGGCCTCATGCTCGTGAGGGATTGTCCCGAGCTGGTGCAATGCGATGTTGTGCTCAACTGCGAACAGTGCTTGAGAGGGGCGGGGGGAGATTGGCTTGAATCTGCCGAACGTGCTGACGGACGGCGTGGCGACTGCTGATGTGTGAATGAGGTCCCATTTCCTGTTTTCCACCCTTGCAATCACCACACTGCCTGCGAGGGGTTCTGGAATGGGCTTGGAATGTTTTCCTACTCGGCGTCGGTTTTGGGATCGCCACTCATCGCTCATGCGGCCGAGATAATCTTGCACGTCGAGGCCTACAAGGCCGAAGTCGGGGGAAAGAAAGGGGTCAGCTAGACGTGGGATGGGGGAAGATGAGTTGAGTGCGGGGCCTGCAATGAGGGGAAATTTCGATCCTCCCTCCCCGACACCTGAAATCCTCAGGGCAGCAGAGTAGATCGGAGGCTGCCGTTCTACCGTGTACCTCCACATGTTGTTGCCTTCTAATATCAATCGTTGCATTTCCCCTCCACTGTCCGGACGCGGGGGGAAAAAGAACGCGTTCATCAGACGCAAAGGACAGCGGGGGGTCCCAAAATGCATCTGTAGGGCTATGCGTCGTTTTTGCGGTTTCTTCTCCATCTTCCTTCTGTTCGTGTCTGGGACTGCAGAAACAGTTTCGGGGTTCAAGAACGCCCCGTGCAGTGTTTTCCCCTTCATGATAACGAACTGCCCGTCTGTCATCTGAGGCTGTACGACCGTTGCCCCAGGCACTTCTCTGCGTGCCACTGCAAGGACTGAAGCCGTCTCGTGAGTCCGGAAAGCCTCGACCATCCCTTCACAGGACAACCCGGAGCTTTTGACCAGATCGCACGTAGTCACCGTCCCTGGCTGCTTCTCTAACAGAGCACAGTACGGGTCTGGGTTGCCTGCAGACAGTGCAAGGGGGGCGGCGTCTCTTTCGCTTCATGGGTGAAGGAGTGATTGGAAAGTCAGTCTGACATATTGAGCAGCTGACTGACCTTTGGTGGTACGTTGTGAACACCAGTGGTCGTAAATGTCAGGGAGGTCGCTCTCCAGCAGCGCTGTGCCAGGGATGACGTGAATGGCTGTCTCGGGAGTCACGCCCTGCACGGCCACCCACACTGTAACGGTGTCCTCGGGACAGGGCGCATTCTCTGGGTCGTAGTGGAAGTGGTGCACATCCCCTGGTGCCCTCACGAGAGCGTTGGCAGCATAGAGTACAATTTCGTCGCCTATGGCTTCCCTGACTGCCTCTATTACTGCAGGGTCGAGTGCAACCTCCAGGACTGGGTTGTCTTTTCCGAAAGTCCAGAAGAGGTTCTTCACGTACGGCGCCTTGTCTGGAGGGCGGCACGTCAGGCGGCGCTCATCGCATTGAGCTCCGGTGGTTTTTTTGCCTTGAAATGCCTCCAGAATCCTTTGTGGCATCGCAGGATCGAAACGAGAGAGAGTGTGGACAGGAATCTCATTTTGAGGAGCGGCAGCTTGTGCGTCTGGTGCGCTCCGCGGACAGGACTGACTGCTGCCGTCGCTTTCGTACGGCAGGCTGCAGACTGTATCCTGAGCTTGTGCATACGTGGATGCAGCAAGGACTGTGCAGAAGTAGGGTAGAAACCTCATCTTCAAATTGTCAGTCGGTCGAGCACGGGCTTCAGTTCTGCAGCGATCCGACGGGGGTTTTAGTGAATGATCGAGACGTCAATGTCAGAGCTAGCTCGAAAGGATTCATTGAGACAGTGTCAGAGACACATCAGAGACACTGCATGAGAGACTGGTGCATGCCCCCTGTATAGCTGCATGCGCCCGAGCCGGGTCATGCATCTGACGCATGCAAGCAAGCTTGCGAACGGCCCCGGAAAGCAAGAAAAATGCATGAGAACTGCACGATTGACGCACGCCGGCCATGGTTCTGCATTGGTGCATGATAGCGCCGACCCCCCCCCCCCC
>JAHBMJ010005862.1:0-13036 GCA_018398765.1 Chromera velia | reverse complement strand
GGGAAAAAAGCCCGGGGTTGAGCACCATCTGACGCACGCATGGCCCCGGAAAGCGAAGCGGGGGGCACAGAAAACAGAAATGGCCCCGGACCCCAGCCCACGTGGCCCCGGAAAGCGAAGCGGGGGGCACGTAGAAAACAGAAATACCCCAGCCCACGTGCGTGCATACTGTCTTTCGGCAAAAACCCGGCCCCGAAAAGTTGAATGTGCGCCAAATATGCGTGCGTCAGGTGGATTTCAGACCCAATTACCCGATTTTGCGGTGACCCTAACTTTTCATCAAGCACACATGTGTAGTCAATCCAGCGAAAGTTCTTCCTCCTCACTGTTCTTTCTTTGCACCAGATCGTAAGCATCACGTACTGCATCTTTGGGACTCCATGCATCTCGGAACTTCATCGTGTGAGTACGTTTGATCCTGCCTCTGTCTGTTTCTACGTACATTGCGACCATGAAGCGTTTCTGAAAATTCATTCGTTGTTGCACCTTCGTTTTACTGGTTGTCTATCTTTGTTCGGGAGGAAGAGACCCAGGAATCGGCCGTAGATGGTTGCATTCGACTTCTACACCCTTGTGTTCCTTCTTGCCGTCCAGTAAGTCAAGAATGAATTCAGTGAGGTGCGAGTAGCCATCAATACACAACCATATCCCAAAAAAGCATTCAGATTATGCCTCATACAGCTGTCTTCCGTGATATTGTCTTCTCTGTTCCGCGTTTCTCTAACTGGCTGTATGGGTTGGTGGCTTTCTTCTTGTTTTTACCCTTTCGTCAACGTCTTCCTCGGTTTGCCATGGTCTTACACCTGCCTACACCCAATTTCATCTCATTTTCTTCCACCATATCATCCTGCATTATGTATTTCCATCTCTTTTTGGCCGGCTTACTTCTATATTTCTAGCGCATCTAGCTCAATTTTGTCGGCAAAGAGAAATAAATAGAAAGAAAAGAATGACAGAACAGAGAGAGAGAAGAGAAACAGAAGAGAAACAGAGAGAGAGAGAGAGAGAGAGAGAGAAACAGACAGACAGAGAGAGACACACATATATATATAGAGAGAGAACGAGAGAAAGAGAGAGAAAGAGAGAGAGAGAGAGAGAGAGAGAGACAGACAGACAGTCTGAGACAGATACACACACACACACACACACACACATACACACACACACACACACACATACATACACACACACACATATATATACACACACACACACATATATATATATATATACACACAAAGAGAGAGAGAAAGAGAGAGAGAGAGAGAGAGAGAGAGAGAGAGAGAGATACAAAGAGAGAAAGAGAGACAGAAAGATAGTGAGAGAGAACGATAGAGACAGACAGAGGGAGAGAGAGAGAGAGACAGAGACAGACAGAGAGAGAGAGAGAGAGAGAGAGAGAAACAGAGAGAGAGAGAAAGAGGGAGAGAGAGAGAGAGAGAGAGAGAGAGAGAGAGAGAGAGAAAGAGAGAGCGAAGAGAGGGTGAGAGTGAAGAGAGGGCAAGACAGAGAGAATAAGAGAGAGAGAGAAAGAGAGAGAGAGAAAGAGGGAGAAAGAGAGAGAGAGAGAGAGAGAGAGAAATAGAGGGAAGAGAGAGAGAGCGTGCACGAAGAGACTCTGAGAGAGAAAGAGAGAAAGAGAGAGAAAGAGAGAGAGTAAAAAAAAAAAGAGAAAGAGAGAGAGGGAGAGAGAGAGAGAGAGAGAGAGAGAGAGAGTGAAGAGAGAGAGAGAGCGAGAACCAGGGAGAAAGAGAACGGGGGAAAGAGAGACCCTTTCTCTCTCTCGTTCCGTCCTACGTCTAATGGATCTTTATCTGCGACATCAAGAGCAATCAAATGATGGTCGTTGATCTTCAAACGGATGAATTCAACACAGTCAACGTACTTTAAAGATTATGACATAATAAATGAAACCATAGTGAGTGTTAAGGAGTTATTAAGAATCATTTCTTGATTAAGTCTTAAAAGTTTGCATTGAGGTCTTTTTAATGATAACAAGTTATAAAAATTGTTGATAGGATAGGATAAGATAGGATTAATGTCTGGAGGATTGGCGTTTTGCCCTAATGCTGAGCGCCGAGCAATAAATTTGTTTATAGGTTTAGTCCAGGCCGACTTGTAAATTTCAGATCCATTATAAACTTTTTTTCACCTTTTCATACAAAAAATATAAAGGATGGTTAAGAATATATAAGAAAATTAATTATGTTATGGATTTAAATTTTCTTAAACTTAGTTTTTATTCTACAGTATTTTTTAGAAAACACATGAAATCTTACATATGTCTGGGTTATCCCTCCCCTTAACTGCATGTGAGTGCACTTTTCTGCGTGGCTTCAATCTACTTCAAGCAGCTATATAGCATGCATCTACATGCGTCAACCATGCAGTTATAATTTTTTCTTGCTTTTCGGGGCCGTTTGCAAGCTTGCTTGCGTCAGATATATGCATGCGTGCACGTTATCTTTCGGCAAAAACCCGGCCTCGAAGGGCTGAATATGCACCAAATATGCGTGCGTCAGGTGGACTTTAGATCCGATTACCCGATTTTTACCAAAAAAAGGCCTCGGAAAGATTCCGCCCCAAATGGTCTAGAAAAGCATACATGAACCCGCGTTGTCATGCATGCGTGCGTCAGTGGCCCCGGAAAGCGACAGGCTACATCCCCGGGCTTTTTTCCTGGGGGAGGGGGGGTTCTGCGGCTTTTCCCGCGNGGGGGGGGGGGGGGTCGGCGCGACCGCCCGATCGGCTGGCCTGCGTGCGTCAATCGTGAAGTTCTCATTTTTCTTGCTTTCCGGGGCCGTTCGCAAGCTTGCTTGCGTCAGATGGCGCAAATTCAGCTTTTCGGGGCCACTGCGTGCACGCGTGGGCTGGGGTATTTCTGTTTTGTAAGTGCCCCCCGCTTCGCTTTCCGGGGCCACAACGCATTTGTTTGTCGGTCATGCAGATTTTCTGTTGATTTTCTGTCTGTTGGATGATCTTGGATGCACAGTCTCTCTGCAGCTCTGACACTGAGCTCGATCAGTGCTTTGACATCAATGACATGCTTTGACCACAAAAGGCTCCGGCTCCGGCCATTCATCGATCCCATCTGCACTGAGAGGCTCGATCAGTGTGCAGTGCTTAACTCTGTCCGATCCGCCCTAGAAGTCCCTGGCAAGCAAAGCGCGAGTGTCAGAATCCTAGCTCATCCAGAGCAGCCTCGCAGTCCCAACTGAAATTCAACTGAGTCTCTGAACACAAACCCGAGTTCCCTTTCTGGCTTCCTTCTTTTGTTTCTTCGGTTGCGTCCCTCAAAGCAGGCGAACGATCGGGAGGGCTGCGCGTCGACGTCCCTCTTCAGTTGGGTGTATATATATTTGTATTGATTGAATAAAATGATTTGGGAGTCAACGCTGCCGGAGGATATTGCAGAAAAGCTCGTTGAGGCGGAATGGCTAAAAGACGATCAGAGAATCCGAAAGAGAATCCTGGGCCTGGAGCGTTTGGATTATTTGAAGATATTCTGGCTGACGTTCCCACGCTCACGAGGGGTGAGGCAGGAGAGCTCCTTGAGTGGGCCCACACACAGTCAGAGCCCGCACCACAAAAGGGGTTGGCAAATTCTTCCAAGTCGGGGGTTACAGTAGAGAGTAGAGTTTCCACCCAGACTTCTTCTCCGGAATCATGGGTTGACAATCTCACACAATCCCTTGTTAAGACAAAAGGAACGCCCCGACAGACAAAAGTAGAGCCGCCCATTGCACATGCTCCCCCCACCGTCGCTTTCAACACCGAGCACTGTCTTGGTGGGGTGCTGCATGCAATTGAGACGACCTCAATCAGTTCCGGTCTCCCGTCTCCTCCTGAAACTCCCAGAAGCAACGGGGGGGGATGGCAAATTCAGGGGAGGAGTGGGCGTCGTGCAGCGGCTCGAGAGGAGAGAGGGGGGTCAGGAGGGGGCACGGACGCCCTCCTCTCTGTTGCCCTCAAAGCGGCTCCATCTGGAAGTCAAGCAAAGGGGAAAAAGAAATTCCGTGTAGACTGGTCTTGCAATATGGATGTGGTGGCGGAGATGGAGCGTCAGAGGGAGAATGCGCACTGCGTTTGCGTGTCAATGCTGAGAGAAAATTCCGGCACACACGCAGACGTCAAAGGGTTCAGAAGTACGATCAAACATCTTCTTCGGACGCTGATTTGTCTGGCAACAGGCACGCCGGACTCGCCTGACACTAACCTTCAAGACTGTATCGGTGTGCCACTGAACCCGTCCTCGTCCGCTGAGTGGATGCGTTTGAGTGTGTGGGTTCGCGGTTCAACAGATAAGACAGTCAAGGGGGTTCGCGGATTTATCCTTGACGATATTGGGGTTGAGGCGGAGCGGAAGATCTTGTCTCAGGTGGAGGGTCTGCGTGATTTGTTTGGGGGGGACAGGGTGTATGTGTCGAGTGAGGACTGGAGGGTTTTGTGGGAGGAACTGAAGGTGACCAGCTTAAAAGGTTTCTCAGAAATCCCTCCCATGTATGTTCGAATTGCGAGGGGGGTGATTTTCGAACCAGGGCATCGAACTTCCCTCTCGGAGTTTGACCTCTCGAAATTCGTCCCAACCTCAGAAGCAGCTGCAGCAGCAACGGGGGGGGGCAGGTTTGCAGATCGGGTAAGGGAATACTTCCGGATGAACTGTCATCACGCTGCGGGGGGGGGTCGAGGGATCCGGGGTGGGGACCGCAGTGGTCGGCATGGCCTGGCTGCCAGTGGGCACTCGGGGGGGGGGGTGAGCGAGGTACGTGCTCTTGTTCTGCACGTCGATCGCCCTCAGTGGCCCCTCACTGAAACTGAATTAACGCTTTCTGTCACGGGCGTTTGTCTTCTTTTCCATTCGTCTCTTCGTCTCGGCGTGATTTGATTGAAATTTGAAAAGACTTGTACATAGGAGACAAAGAACAGAGATGTTGGAAATGCGGAAGTTAGACTCTGATTGCGTAGTATTGAGTCTTGGTGTTTCCATCTTGCTAGCCATCTTGCGTAGTATTGAGTCCCTTCTTTGAAAGTTTTGGGTCCATGTAGTTACTAATAAGATACGACTCATACGAGGGCTGTAACCCCAGACTAACCTGGCTGTGGCCCGGCTGTATTGGCTAGCTCATCTTTACCTATATAAATCTAGATATAACTACTATTGAAACCGAAACAGTTGCTAGGTAAGGCTTGGAAAAGGTGCACCTCAGAAAAGGTGCAAACCAAAAAGTTGTACCAGATGCACCTGTTTTGCACCAGATGTACCTGTTTTGTACCTGATTGAATGGAATTGGGTGAAAAGTATTAGCGTCATGGCCATGTAACGCGCCACGGCCCCGCCCCTGCGGCTCCCCGCAGCCCCAAACGCGCGTGTTGCCGGGCCGCGGTGCGCGGAACAAATCTAATCATATGCAGCCGATTTTTGAGATAAATTTAAAATCGGCTACATACAGAGGTTACTGAACGCACGTTCGACAACGCATGCGCTGCATGAAATCAATTAGGTCCATTAGAGCATGAGTACCTCTTCTCTTTGCAGCATGAGAACTGTTTTATGGGCTGCCTTATGCAACAGAAACGACTGCATGTACACGCATAGCAACGCGGAGCGGACGAGGGTAAAAAGACCAGAACAACAGGTTTGAGTCAAGAAGCTGAGTAAGCAGACTGAGTCCGTTTGCATAGCAATGGCACAATGCCAAACGGTTTGCCGGGAGGAAAACAGCTTCCTCAACCTTTATTAGCAATCCGAGGATGAATGCCAATGCAGTGCTGTACGCAGATTCTTTTTTATATGATGAAGAGAAGCAGAAACGGCACACACATGGGAACATGCATACGCGAAAGTACGTTGACGCTCTCCCTCTCGGTTATAGGTAAGGACTTTTGAAACCTGGTGCCGGGTGCTCTTTACGATTGGCAGACTCGATCTATCTTGGTCAGTAAGAGTACAATTGGTTTGATCATTCGATTTACTGCTTTACCTTAGAGAGTGGAACCATTCGTCACTTCCGTCTGCTGATGGCTCGTCAAGTTTCATCAAGTTTGCATGCTCACATACAGATCTGTATCTGACTTTCTGTCATGCCATAGCTTTTCGTTGTGTTTGGTATTTCCAGAGGGTTTGAAGTCCATCTCTAGATGGAATTGCAGCTTTCCTAGGGGCGTTCACCCCTTCGTTCGCGAGTCGTCAGTCATACCGGTCCTGTATACCGGTCACTGCAGTTAATCATTTTTCAATTTCACAAACTGGGGCCCTGTCCAGATAGACGGCTTTAAACAAATGCCAACAAACAAAAGAAGACTTGTTGAAGAGTAAGGAGAGCCTTCTTTTCGATCTGAAGACGGAAAGACTACTTATACTAGCCGCGTAGATTCTTGCAGGTGGCTCAGGAAGGTATAGAAAGACAAGCTAGTCTGGATGGACATCATAAATTAAGCCGGTTCAGTCAAAAAAAGAGGGTCTGGAGTTAGGAATCGCACCTGTCCGACTCTGTCCATATTTTTCTCATTCTTCAAAGCCAAACCCAAATTAAAAGCCAAAGCCAAAGCCTCCCCTCTGCCCCAACCAGCCCGCATCAAACCAGAGGAGTTTCTAGGGAAGAAAGACGACATACTGAGGTCGACTTTCAAATCGGACTTCGAGTGAGACAAAGTCTACAAGGAGCCTGCTCTCTCCTCTTCTTTCTCCTCTTCTTCTTTCTCTTTTTCCTCTTTTTTGTCCTCCGTTGTCATTTTGTGTGGGGGGGTGAGCTAGGGGGTGAGTGAAGAAGAGAGCTAAGGTATGACGGGGCTGGGCTCTGAGCCTTAAGATCAGGCCCTCACTTATCCTCACTTACCCTTACTCAGAGGAAAAATGCAAATTAAAAAAAGCCTTCTTTTGTTTTATTCTTTCTTCTTTTTCTTTTTCATGAAAATGCACCATTTGTGGTTACTTCCTTCATAAATTTGCTCCAAAGGGGCATCATGCAGTTTGAAGGTTTTATGGACCGTATAGGGACAGAACTGGACTACAGTGCAGCACGCAACCGGCGCCAAACATATTCAAACATTGGACAGGTGAAAAACGTTGCTTAAATTGAGAAAAGAAACCCAGAAAGAGACCGAAGTCATGAGACAGTCAGAGACATATAGTCTTCAATTGTCATATTTTTTATTTTTGCTTTTTATCGCCTTTTCACTGATATTTCTAGTGATATTTTAAGTTGTTTCGCATAGTAAAAATCAATGTAGCAAATCTATATCATAAAAAGCTTTTAGGCCTTGATTAAGGCGCCTTTTGGCCGTTAGAAACACTAGAAATCAACCCTAGAAACCTAGCTTTTATAGGGTAAACGGTGCACCTTATTTTGCACCTGATTTAAGGTGCAAACTTATTTTTACACCAGCACCAGCACCTTATACACCTTTTCTCAGCCTTATTGCTAGGACAGTTGATTTAAGACCCCTAGGGTCGTTTACAGTATGCTAGAGTCGTTTGTAACTTTGCGGTGTGCTATAGGCGGTGAGTAAAAAATATAGAATAATCCTAGGAACTAGGGGTAATTTTCAAAAAAAAAAATGTTATTTTCACTTTTTTGTTTTTTTTTTGTTTTCATGTAAGAAATGTGTGGTTCAGACTGTACTGGTTCCTTAATGTTTTTGTATCCCCACCATGGTTGTGAAAACAAAACAAAAAAAAAAAAAATAGTTCGAAGAGTTTTTTTTTTGTTTGTTTTTTGTTTGAAAATTATCCCTAGCCTAGGAATAGCCTTAACATACTGACAAAATAAAACCATACATTTTAAAAATAATTTAATGAAAAATATTGTTTCTTTCTTTCTTTTATCTCTCTAGTTATCTCTTTACTGTACACTATTTGAGTCTTTTAATAGTAAGTTCTGTAATTTTTTTATCATCTAAGGTATGGCGGGGCCCGGGGGCGAGTGGGATGCTTTTTGCCCCCCTAAAGCGGCACATTTCCGCAAAAAACTCGTTTTCATAATTGGTAAGGAGTTAGAAGCTGAAACTTTGTGTAAAAAGACGTTGAAATGATAGAAAAAGAACTATGGAACAGATTTTTTATATCATTTCTAGAAACATAGGCTGCCATACAAATTTTATGAGTTTTAGGCCATTTTTTAACGGTTTTCAACAGTAAGAAAAACGGTATAAAACTCATAAAATTTGTATGGTAGCCTATGTTTCTAGAAATGATATAAAAAATCTGTTTTATAGTTATTTTTCTATTATTACAACGTCTTCTTACACAAAGTTTCAGCTTCTAACTCCTTACTAATTATGAGAACGAGTTTTTTGTGGAAAAGCGCCGGTCTGCTATGTAGAAGTAGTGACCATGTTTGATTTGATTATATTTAATTTGATTTGATTTGACTTGATTTGATTTGATTTGAGCTTCAACCTCAAATATTTGATATTTGAGGTAAGATTTGAGGTTAACCTCTTAGGGTTCCTCACTCAGTCACTGACTTACTGTCACTCTGATCATTTTTCTCATGACAATAGTTATTAGAACATTTCTGATGTGTGTTTCAAAAATTTAAAAAAATATATATATAATTATAACTTATCAGTTCCGTAAAAAAAATATGCCTGTGTGGCAGTGTATATACACTAGTCACTGAGACTCACTCTAGTACTAATAGAGATTAAGAACGTAAAATTGATAGATTTGAAATTGCATATGACTTTTTGTTGATACGATAAAGTTAGAGCACGTACCAAAATTGAGGTGACAATCACTCAGCTTTATGGCACTTCCTTTTCCTCTTCTTCATGATCACTTTCTTCAATGTGAATCGAATCGATCGGTGGTGGGAGCTGCTGAGAGCTTTTTCTCTGGCTTTTCGGCTTTCCAGGAGTGGGTGCTCCTGGGCTTCTATTCGGTTGCGGAGAGATGACAACGGGGTGAGACACAAATAGTTTCTCCTTCCCCCTTGGCTCCTTGTATTTTCACCTGACACTGAATCATATTTGCCCCTTTTTGCACGGACCATATTTTTTTTGCGTACCCGGCTCTAAAAACAAATGCCTCCTTCTTCGTTTTTTCGGGACCTTCATATTTGAGGTTGAAAGTCATATTGATCAAATATTTGATCGTATTTGATAGATCTTTAAACACTAGGTCCTCCCTGACTGAATATTTGATTTGAGCTTAAGCCCTACCTCAAATCAAATCAAATCAAACATGGTCACTATGCAGAAGGGGGAGCAAAAAGCACTCCACTCGCCCCCGGCACACGTTAAAGTTTATACTATTCAATAATTTTGTTGTCTAGGATAGTACTACGCTTTTTAGGTACTTTCATTGTAGAATATTTTAGACATGATCTGAATTTAATCAATTTCATTTACAATGATTCAAATTTAAATTTAACATATCAATTAATGCCAGTGCAATCTATTATATGCAGTCCAATAATATTTTGATTCCAGAAATGAGTTGAATTCCTAGTTGAATTCAAGTTCGATTACCCAAACAAACCGATGTGAGTGATTCATCATTGAATTGAATGATTTGAGAATATTTGAGACAGTTAAAGCCGGAATCATCAAAGCCGGTACGTGAGCACACCACTTGGGCTCTGGCCAACTGCGGGGCATGGCATGCAACGTTTGTTTTCTTTCTATTCAAGACGTACGTGCGAAAAGAGACAAACCTAATTAATGTTGATTTTTAATCATTGAGCGCCTTTATGTATCTTTCAAGACGCTGACGTTGAAACATCATGGGATCAATTTGGAACTCTGTTCCAAACCCGATCACGTCCCGTTCGCTTTGTTCCGACACCTCCCGGTTAACGCTCACAAACGGAATAGACGGCCGCATAACAATCCCTTTCTGGGGATCAGACGGGAGCAAGTAAATCAAATAGTCGGAAGCACACTCAAGCCACCGATCTTCCGGCAACTTGTGAGGAAATCTAAGAAAGTTCAACTTGATAGGTGTGGGGGCGGACTGGGAGTTAACTTCTTCTCTTTGCTGCGGCTCTTCTGAGTCGAAGCCCATGTTGACGGCAGAGGAAGCAGGAGACTGTTTCAACACAGAGAATGACGACAGAGGAGCGGTGGAAGAAGGAGAGTCAGACCAATACATGTGGACGAAGAACTCTATTGCTGCCCGATTGGCAATGTAGGCTGATGTCCCCTAAGGTTGCTTGTGGGTCTTCTCTGCGTTGTCTCTCATCTTCCTTCGTTTTTCTTCTTTTGACTTCTCTTTTTCGACCCTGAAGTCAAACTTGACTTCCGTCTCTCCCTTCTTCCTCTTCCCCTTCCCCCGTTTTGATCTTCTGTAGGAAACCCTCTTGCGCTCCACTTCTGTGTCAATTTCGGCCTTATCGAGGCTCATGTCCATAAAAACAACCGGCACCATCGTCATGAACGGGTCTGCACCTCTCTTCATCGGCACAAAACCTGACACCGAACCTCCAAGACCCACTGAGGACACGGCCAGTTCCCTCTTAACTTCCCACTTTTCCTGTATTGGCAAGTTAAAGTCTTTTTCTGCTTCTCCTTCGCTCTCCCTCGCCTCCTCATTCCCCCCCCCACTTCGTTTTCCCTCTCCCTCTCCCTCTTCCTCTCCCTCTTCTCCGCCCACACCGTGTAGATCCTCATACACCAGATCCCTCAAGGACATCAACTGGACCACCACTGCCCTCTTCCCCCTCCCTAAACCACTACTTGCGCGCTCGTATCTGCACGCACACACACAGACATGCAGATTGAGTGGCAGTGAATGCACTTTTTTCTTTTCATTCAGACCATTTAATTCAAGGAGGTGCCAAAACCCTCCAGCCAGTCAAAAGGAGAGCAACAGCATGGAGGAGCGACCTTGGAGCCAAGCAGCTGGACCATGCTTGCAAGCCACGGGAAGGAGTGACTCTCCGCCCCGATCTCTTAGACGAGCGTGGGAAGGACAAAAGAAAGTCTTTTTCTCCATGCAATTTTTTCTCCTATCCCGGCCCACATATGCATGCAAAGACATGCACATGCATGCAGTACGGGAGGGAACCCGGGAGATTCACAGAGATTTTCTGAGACCAGAAGACGCGTTTACCAGGAAGCCAGATAAGTAAGCAAGTAAAGTCCCATGCAGAGGGATGAGAAAAGAAAGCTAGTGAAGTGCGTCGAATCATTGAAAAGTCTACATCTCAACTCTACGTGTGTGCTAGGAGAACCTTCTCAAACTGACTGACCTTCTCAAACTTTCAGGATCTTCATCTTTCACAGTTGTCCAGTCACCGCCCCATATTTGATGTCTCATCTCTTGGTCCGAAACGTTGAACGCTCCTATTTGGCTCTGCTCATCAGCCTCCTCCTCCACCCATTTCAGCAGACGCTGCAGTACAGACACACCACTCACCGACTGACCGTCCGAAGAAGAAGCAGAAGAAGAGGGAGCAGCACTTTTTTGCCGAAGGGCTTGCACTGCGTTGACGATTTCCTCTAAGGGCTCGAAGCTCGAGTCATCCTCCGAGAAGACCGCCCACTCGTCGCCCCGGAGATAGGTGAGGCGAATTGCCAACATGTGTGCAGTGCTACAACCAACTGTTGGTGCGAAGTTTTGACTTTCAACGCGTCCGCAGCTGCTCCCCTTGCTTTCAACGTACAAGGGGTCCTCATCAAAAGAGGCTTCTGGAAAACGACTGTACTGCTGACAAAAAGAAGTCAACTCTCTTCGAGCCTCTTCAAGCTTTTCTGGCTGCATGCCTCCACCCCCTCCTTCTCCTTCTCCTTCTCCTTCTCTTTCTTCTATTCTGGTCTGTTGAGCCCTTTGGAGAAGTTCTCCTTCTTCTATTCTGGTCTGTTGAGCCCTTTGGAGAAGTGAAGGACAGTCTACCGTGAAATTGAAGACTCCAGCTAATGATTCGTCTCTCGCATCACCCCCTTCCTTTTCCCATTTCCCGTTCTGACGAAAAAGGGCGTTGTGTCCGGGAAACGCCGGAACCCGGACAGGCTGCAGTCCTCCCACCCTCTCGAGCACCCCGTAGGATTTCTCCACGAAAGCGCTCCTCCTTCTGCTCGAAAGCGGCTGGTTCAGCCAGTACACGGGCACCTTCTTTTCCCCGAAGGGATCGCTGTCATCCCTCTTACCCTGACCATCCAAACCGGGCACCTTCTTTTCCCCGAAGGGATCACTGTCATCCCTCTTACCCTGACCATCCAAACCGGGCACCTTCTTTTCCCCGAAGGGATCACTGTCATCCCTCTTACCCTGACCATCCAAACCGGACCCGCTGCCCCCCCCGCGCCCCTCCTTCTTACCCCCTTCGAGTCGCAAGGGCCTGCCGGCGGTGCAGGCCCAGACACTCTCTCCCTCGGCCGGTGTGTACTCATCCAAGAGGGACTCCGACCAGAGGGTGTTGCCAGAAGCAAAAAGAGATGCATCTGCTTTATTTTTCATAATCAGACAGACGAACAAGAAAACAAAGATTCCCGAACGACTGAAGCGCATAATGTCTCATGTGGGTGTCTGACCGGAATTCAGCATATACGTCCCAGGCATGCACTCGCGATTTGTCACTTTTCAAAAGACGCAAGCAGGACTTAGAAACACCAACATGGTGTGAGGGACCAAACCCAGTTGCAGCTCAAACTAACACGTAGACGCGGGCGAAAACTGTTGGAGAAACAGTTCTGCAGCGTGTGGCAACATACAGTTTCACTTCTTCATGCACAAGTGAAACCATGCCGTGACTGCATAGCCGTTGTTGGCCTGCATGTCCTTTGGAGCTCTGCCAAAAGCAAATACAAGAAACTGTCTGCCAGTGCAATCGGACCCCTGCGCTTGACAATATACTGTCCCTTCAAGGCTTGAGTTTCAATGGTAATCAATTGTTTTTAACTGATCAATAACGGAAATTGATTGTTGAAGAATCCAAGCAAGGTCAGTCGGAAAAACTAATTACCGTATATTTCATCACACTTTGCCCACTTTGAATTTTCTATACAAAAACTAGCCTTGGGGGGGTACTTCCGGCTGACCATTCATAGGCTGTGCGGCCCGGGCGTTCATGGCAGAGCACGCATACTAGGCGGC
>JAHBMJ010005861.1:38609-59339 GCA_018398765.1 Chromera velia | reverse complement strand
CCCCCCCCCCCACAGGCTTTCTAGACACCGCGGAGTTTACGATCAAAACGTTTACGGTCAAACGTCACGGTGCCGCGGAGCGGCACTAAACGCCACATAGCGCCAGATATAAAATCTTGAAGAAAGAGGGGGGACCATGGCTTGATTGTTCCGGTCTTTACCTTTTCTAAGGTAGGTTGAACCAAAATTGATCAGCAATTAATGAAATTTATCATTAAAACAGCCTATGTTTCTAGAAATGATATAAAAAAACTGTTCCATAGTTCTTTTTCTATCATTACAACATCTTCTTTCACAAAGTTTCAGCTTCTAACTCTTTACCAATTATGAGAACGAGTTTTTTGCGGAAAAGCGCCGGTCTCCTATGCAGAGGGGGGGGTAAAAAGCACCTTACTCGCCCCCGGCATGCGGTCTGCCTGACTACCTCCCGAATTTTGATCTTTCTGTTTGCCTATTTTCACTGAAAAGTTCTGACTGGGCCGCCTTATCTAAAGACTGCTTTTAACAACTTGCTATCCTGACAACCTTCCATATTTCGCTTTTCTGCTCTTCTATCTTTTCTTCCGTCACCTCTTCTGTCCTCTTTATCTGTTCTGTGTTTCTTCTTTCTTTCTGTCACTGCTTTCTTCATTCTCTTCCCCCCTTTCGTTTCTCTCTCCGGACATATACCTCTTATTTTATATGTTTTTTCATAACAGTGCCTGAAAGTTGTTTCAGGATAAGTTTTCTCGACACGATCATACTCGATTGTCAACATCGACCATCATTTATTGCACATCGCTCTTTTATATATTTTTTTCATGATGGCGCCTAAATGGTATTGCATGGTAAATTCTCTTGACTTAATTATACTTAATCCATAAGTTGATCGTCAACATCGATCAGCATTAATTTATTGAATACAGTTATAAAAAGTTATTATAATTAAGCTGTTTAAGAAAATTTAGGAAAATTTATACCAGATTACAAAACTTTTTTGACTAACTATTGATCGATCGATGAGTTCGACAGTTGGTACACAAAGCATTTATCAAAAAGTATCCTCTAAGAAAGGTTATACAATGTGTTTAGCCGTAAGTCTAACGAATTTTAGAACATTTTATGACACAGCTCTTATTTAATCGACTAGTTAATTGATTGAATGCATAATTTTTTAAAGTCATAATGATGTTAAATGTATTCGGTTCAATGAATGTGTAATTGATGGATTTGGATACTAATAGTAGCCCAGGAAAAGATTTAGTAATCAGACAGTAATACTGTATGCTTATGTTTTTTAACGTTTTCCTTTAGCCCGTACGTCATAATTAACACACTCACAAGAGTCGGGTGACAAGACCTTAGTCACTTCCGCGCGCAAAGCGCGCGCACTCACTTGTTAATAAAAGTTTGAATCAATGCACTATAGCATTGGCGCGCGTCGCGATCGAACGCACTTGCATGCATGTCAATTAATGAAAATATTAATATATGCATTTCCCCCTCTCTATTGCAATACAACGGTTGTTCTTTTGATCCGACGAGCTCCTCATGCAGGTCCATGTTCTGCATGGGATGATGCGTTCTTGATTCACAGTAAGTTTCCACCTCCAGTATATATACAAGCAAGAAAAGATCCTTGTGTCTCATCTTCTCTCTTTCTTTTTGGAGAAACAACAACAGAACACAGAGCGTCATTGTCGTCTCATAAATTTGTGCTCAGTGTAGAGGGTATACGTTTGACCTCGATCAGTTCGTTCCACTTAAGCCGAAACTTCGGACCTCTATTGATGCATCAACTCACTTGAAGCCACTTAAGCTTTGAGCTACCTTCTACGTGATGGCGAACAGGATGGCTTCCTCGATGGCTTTGGGTGGGTCCTCGGAGATGGCGGCTCTCCTCAGTCGAGCTGCGCAACGGCAAGGCATACGTCCAGGGGCTCCTCAACAGCTGCAAGCAGCAAGTGCTCTTCTGCGGCAGGCACCCAACGCACTCCAGCACCAACAGACAGGGAACGGTCAGTAGATCAGCTGTGAACGCACGTGAGATCCTTTCGTGCCAGGCTTGGAGTGCATGAGGGTCTCGAACGTGCGCATAAAGCTGCCATTGGATGTATGCGTGTATATATAAACAAGTGTTGTTTGACCAATGATGCGCAAAGGGCACGTACGCTTGAGGATTCAAACACGCAACGACAGCAGCACCGACACAAGGGTCTATGTTGGATCTGATTCCATGGCATGCACTGTCGCACTCTCAGACACTCTCTCACACTCTCTCACACTCTCTTTGTCATCACTGCATGGCAACCTGCTTCATTAACTTCGTGTTTTGGAGCGTTCCATTGCTCTGCTTTTTCAAAGGATGTCTCTATGCAAGTGAATGCGTGCTTGCAGGCAGCACCTTTGTGCCCTTCGAAAACCACCAAACGTCACTCCTCCAACGAATGCCTCAGGGATTTAACCAGCCACTGCCTGCGCCTGCTGCGGGTGAGCCCTTGGAATGCTGTAACACATTCGGAAAAATGACCTTAGACGGACAGAATGTCAAGCATGAATTGAGAGATCTTCCTCAACTACTTCCTCTCTTCCATCTTTCCCTCGTCAACCTTCCATTCCCGCGTTCCTTCGTTCCTCCAGTCCTTCGTTCCTTCCTTCCCTCCCTCCCTCCCTCCCCGTGTTGGACGGACGAAACTGCCACTTCCTTTCTGCAAGCAGGAGCAAAGCATGTCTGCATGCGTGTTCAGATAAATCTTTGTATCTGTTGTATGCGTATTGCGTTCTCAAGATTTCTGTCATCGTTTGCTGCAACAGGTACTGTCTCTTGACTGCCGGCCGCGCTTTTGCCGCATGGAGGGCCTCAGCGCCCCACTCATACGTCCGCACTTACCCTGCGTACTTTCTCACACATACAGAAGTCATGGAACACTTACCCGTTCACAGACGTTGAATCTGACCTACTGATAGTTTGAGTCGCATAGAAAACGAAATCAGCTCAATTTTACCTTTGTCTGACTTCCAATGTCGCTACGCAGGCCCAGCTGAAAGACCTGATAAGAAGCGGTCCCACATTTGACTTTTTCATTGAATGCCTTGCAAATTCTCCCCGTGATCGTCCATGTCAAACCCTCCTGCAGGGATGAGTACAGCAACGGGATCACAACAGCCGGGCCCTCGAAGAAGAGGGGTTCTCACGGACGTCCATCAGCAGCCGCAACAGGCAGCCCTCCCTCCTCGACAGCAGGCACAACAGGTGGGACCCCTTACTCGGCCTCAGCAGTCACAACAGACACGCGCCCCCACTCGCGCACACGCAAAACAGATAGGTGCCCCCTCTCGGCAGCAGGCAGAGCAGACGCGCGTCCCCACTCGCGCACACGCACAACAGATAGGTGCCCCCTCTCGGCAGCAGGCAGAGCAGACGCGCGTCCCCACTCGCGCACACGCACGACAGATAGGTGCCCCCTCTCGGCAGCAGGCAGAGCAGACGCGCGCCCCCACTCGCGCACACGCACACCAGATGGGTGCCCCCTCTCGGCAGCAGGGAGAGCAGACGCGCGTCCCCACTCGCGCACACGCAACCCAGATAGGTGCCCCCTCTCGGCAGCAGGCAGAGCAGACGCGCGCCCCCACTCGCGCACACGCACAACAGATAGGTGCCCCCTCTCAGCAGCAGGCAGAGCAGACGCGCGTCCCCACTCGCGCACACGCACACCAGATGGGTGCCCCCTCTCGGCAGCAGGCAGAGCAGACACGCCCCCTTGTTCGGAAGCCTGCATTTGAAGCCATCCCCGCTGTTTCTCAGCAGGAGCAGCAAGTAGATCCTCCTACGAACCATCAGAATGCAGAAAAACCGCCCCTTTGCGCTGGTCAGCAAGGTCCTGATTCGTGCGCCGTGTGCATGAGCGGAGTTATTGCAGGCAGGACTGGGGCCGATTGTTCTCGCGCACCGGCAATGAGTGAGACCGTTGCAATGATGGGAGAAGATGGGAAGACTTTCAAACTGTCATGCGGACACGAGATGCACCGCGGATGCGCGCGGAAATGGTTTCTTCGTTGCCTTGGACAGCCAAAGAGATCCGCGACCTGCCCCGTCTGCAGGCAACCGCAGAAGGACGCTGCAGCTCTCGCAGAGATCGGGGTGCATATCCCCGCCGCTCCTCCCGCTCTTCCCGCAGTTCCTGAGAGTACGCTGCCTCCTCCCCCCGCCCACCTTCCCCCCTGGCCTCCCGGCCCCGATGGACTGCCAGAACCCCTCAGCCGAATCGGAAATCTCCGTCTCCAGTGGGACCCCAAATACCGTCACCCGGTCACAATCAGGCCTGACAAGCGGACGCTCTTCGGATGGGGGGCCTTCTCCTATGTCAATTGGAACATGGACACGTTCACCGAGGCGTGGCCTCGGAAAGATCCCAGCTCTTGGCGATTCCGCTGGCAGAGGGAGGCGCGCCTCACCGACAGCAACGCGGTCCACTACTTCGATCAGTGGGGGTTCCCGCACTTCTACAAGCACAACGTCATCGATCTGCCGCAGGCAGAGACACGCTGGAATCGCGTCTACGAGGTCATCCAGGCCGCACAGAACACCATCGAGATGTTCTTTCAGGGAGTTTGTTACCGTCTCTGCGACCTCTGGCACACCAACGACCCCGCCTACCGTCCTCTGCCTGTCCCATTCCTACCTTGAGCCGCTTCACCCACTCGTTGTTGGCCACACCCTGCAAGGCCACTTCCAGAATGCTCACCACTAACGCTCCCCCCCACCGCTGAATGAAGAAAAAGAGGTCCTGCAGGAAGTCCCCATCAAACACATACCCGAATAGACAGACAGACAGACAGACATGTCTGCACGCCACATCTTCCCGTGATCCCTTCCTCTCAAACTGCATGGTGTCAAATGCAGCCAGGCAGGCAGTGATCGTATCGGATGTTTTGGTTGCACTCGCGGAGAGAGGGGGCCGCGGCAGCCAGCCGTTTTTCTCTTCGTGTCTCTGAGACTCGCACGCCACCAAGCGGGGTCCGCTGCGGGGACGGCCTGAGAGAGAGGGCTGGGTAGCAAGGGGGGAGCAGGAGGGGAGGGGCAGTTGCTTGACTCTGCCTCTGGCATTCCCCATGTGGGGCAAGGAAGGATCGCAAGCGCAGATTGGTAACATGAGGGTGGAATCCGAAGTGGGAAGTGGGGGGAGCAAAAGAGGGGTACAAGAGAGAGAGTACCGACGATTTCCTCAAGCCATGGAAGATGGAAGACGCTGACAGATCATGGCGCAAATGAAGGCACATGTGGGACACGGTGGTGGACACGTATGTGTGTGTGTGTGTGTGTGTGTGTGTGTGTGTCTTCTCGGAAAGGAAACGTGCACATCAACTCACGAGCAGGACCAGACACCCAGCGCTGGCTTGTTGCAGTCGATTGACTGGTGTGACGCCCTTGGAGAAGAATTGTGTTTTCTCGTTGTTTGAGTTTGTGTGTGTGTGTGTGTGTGTGTGTGTGTGTGTGTCTTCTCGGAAAGGAAACGTGCACATCAATTCCCGAGCAAGACCAGACACCCAGCGCTGGCTTGTTGCAGTCGATTGACTGGTGTGACGCCCTTGGAGAAGAATTGCGTTTTCTCGTTGTTTGAGTCTGTGTGTGTGTGTGTGTGTGTGTGTGTGTGTGTCTTCTCGGAAAGGAAACGTGCACATCAACTCCCGAGCAAGACCAGACACCCAGCGCTGGCTTGTTGCAGTCGATTGACTGGTGTGACGCCCTTGGAGAAGAATTGTGTGTGTGTGTGTGTGTGTGTGTGTGTGTGTGTTTGAGAATGGTTTTTTGGTGCTGTGCTTGTGTCTCGTGTCTGACAAAGACCTTGCCCGTCAGCGATGTCTCCGGTGTTCCAACACACTTGAGCGATATCACGTACCTGCCAGGGGAGCTGCAAATGCCGTAGGGCAGAGCCGAATGCTTTTGTCATGTGTCCCTACAAGTTTACCGCCGCATCGAAATGAGGCAGAATCAAGCATCGGTCAGAAGCTTCGAGCATATTTGTGCGTGGCAGAGCGCGAAATGCTATGCATTTGTTGTTTAGAGCTGGCCGGGTAATTGAAAGCCGTCGGCAAATCTCTCTGCCCCCCCCCCCTTCTTTTGAGAGCACACGAAAACACGATATCGTGAAGAGCAGAAAGAAGAAGAGCTGAGACACGACGGAAGAGCTGAGGTGGCAAGAGTCCGTCTTCCCGCTTGTTCCGCAGACGCCTTAATTCTTCGGCGCCCTCCTCTGAGTCGATCTAGGAGTCGATCGGGTCAAGTGCAGCCTCAACAGCAACAGCAGCGGGGCGACTGCAGCTTGAAGTATACAGGTGCCACTACTACTTTGTAGACTTTATTTAACCTTCTACCATAGTAGTACTGAGTCCATGAATGAGACTGTAACTCAGATAATTAAAAAACAATGTTTTAATTCATCCGAACTGGCGTCATCATCATCATCATCATCATCATTATTAATTATTATTATGATTATTATGATCATTAATAATATAAATTTAATATTAGTTAGTCAAGTTTTCATACAATACATAAGTTTATAGGGCAATTACTGCTTCAATTCAAAGTTTATTACTTCATTGTTAGACCTTAGGCCAGACGCTAAGTCAGAGCAATATAACACTATCAGACCCAGTATCAGACCATTTTTTTTTTTAATGATGATGATGATTGAGGGTTAAATCCCGAGAGCAGTAACCAGGACAGAAGGAAGAGATGAAAAACGTATAGGCCAGACGCTAGGAACAAACTTTAAGTCAATGTTCCACTGTGTTTAAGCCAGCGACATGGCGACGCTAAATCCCAAGCCACTAACAAGCTAACTAATAAGGCTCCAAAGATTAGAGGCAAGCGAGAAATGTTTTTTTACAGTACGTAGCTTAAAGTTTTTGTACGTTAAATTTCCTAATAAAAAGTCATAAAAATATTATCTAGAATGTTATAGAAATCTCCTAGAAATGTTATACATAGAAATTTCATAGAAATGTTATAGAATTGTGTTGAAAAATTAATTAAAATCTAATAAAAATCAATAGAAATCTGATAGAAATTCTATAGGGCCAAATTTCTATCAAATTCTATGACATTTCTATCGATTTCTATTCGACTTCTATATGACTCATATGAGTTTTAAAAAAAACGTTTTTCAAGTTGCTTAATATTTTTTAGCACTTCAATATTTTAGGTCTGGAGACTGGAGTTATGTAAATACATATAGGTTTAATAAGTAATCTTTCACTCCTATCGCGCTCTTACAAATTCAGTCATATAAAGTATATACGTAATAAACTAGGTAATAAATTTGAAATTTTTTTAGCTAATTGAAACCACTACTGTCAACTACCCGGGGGGGCCACGAATAGAAACCAGGACTCTTTTAATCAACGTCTACAGGCAGTCAACGGAAGGGTTAGAACAGCACACCTTTTGCCAGCGGTGAGCTTCTCCCGCCACAAAAGCAGGTTTCAGCGTTGCATGGGCTGCCGCGTATCCCATTTTTTTTGTCAGCTCCGCCAAGAAGACCTTCAGGTCTTCAAAATGTACTGTTCTATTCCCTGTTAAGATCTTCGTTACCTGTGTGACAAGCTGCGAAGAGTTCACCATTCCATTGCTTCTCAAGTTGATCTCAGAGAAGACGGACGGTAAAATGCTCGTTTTTTTCTTCTTGGCGTCTTCTTTGGCACTCTTCATTGCCAAGTCCCACGTCTCTGCCGCCTCGTTCATGATCTTTGCGGTGGGAGTGTGGGCCAATGGGGCGCTGTCGCTCGCGCTGGAAGCTGCCGCTGCTCCCAACTGCGCTTCTCTCGCGTTGGCAGTCCCCAATCCTACGGCATGCCCCTCGAACGCTTCCATTGCGTGCCCATGTGACCCTGCTATCTCATGCTCCTGTGACCATTCTGCGGCAGCTTGCTCTTCCGTTCCTCACCCCTGCACCTCTTGCCTTTCTGGCCCTCCCACTCGTGGCCGCTCAGACCATACTACGTCTTGCTCCCCTCTCCCTGGACCTTCAACGTTTTGTCCTCCCATGGTCTGGTCCTGCATGCCTGACCCTTCACCCTCCTGCTCCTCTGGCCCTCCTGCAGCTTGCTGCTCAGAACCTCCACCCCCAATTTCGATCACATCCCCGTCCTGTGCTGTCTGACTTGGCGGTGCACTGTGTCGCTGCTTGGGCTTACTTCGCAGCATTGTCTCCTTTCTCCGCGCGTCCTTCTCTGACGCTCCTGCAAAGCAAACAGTAAGACAAGACGCAGAAAGTGTGCTCACAGAGAGTTGTCTTTCTCAGCAGGGTGAGAAGGCAGTCTAGCAGGCCCGGGACAACAGGTGCTCACATTAACGGAAACATGTCGGGAAGACACGTGAGGGCTCAAAGGGAAAACGCATGGGGGGGGCTGTGCGTCCTTCTTCGGCATTCAGGAACCCGAACGACGCAACGGGAACGGACGGATGGAACAAGAAATTCAAACGCGAAAAGATGACAAGGTGGAAACAAAAGAGGCATGCAGATGTCAGTCAAAGTCCCGAGCTGCACGGATAGAGATGCGACACGGAGAATTGAACTATAGAGAGAGGAGAGAGCATTTAACCGGGACTTTCGGTGTGCCGTCAGTGTGCATGACTTGTCTCTGAGACACACCGTCGAAAGCCTTTTCCAGAAGCTCGCGTTCCCTTTCATCGATGGGCCAGCTTTCGTGATCGACGCTAATCTCCACTGATCGTGGAAGTGGATTCCGAGCATCCTTTTGTTTGGAGGACGAAAAATACGTACTACCAAGCAGTCCTCTGAAGTCGTCGAGAGGCCTCTCGGCGGCTCCATGTGAACAAGAAGACGACTCAGTTGCACGACACAGGAGAGGAGGCTCCTGCCAGCAACGTACTTTCTGCAAAGCAATAAAGAGAGATTCTGCCCCCACGCGCAACGCTTCCCCTGGTTCCCCCACCACTTTTCCCAGGGGAAGTCCTGCAAAAGGATTGAAACGAGCCGTCAGACTCAGACATACCGAGCATTCGGTCTCGTCGTGCGAAGAGAGAAGAGACTCTGGGGTTGCCGGGAGGATTTCTACTTCCCAAGGGCACTCCCCGACTAGTTTCTGTTTCTTGGATGTTCGTTTTGCCACTTCGACCTGTCTGGACGCTTCGAGATTGCGGCAAACGCGGGTGCGGCACATCTCGGCGAAGACGTTCGGAGGAAGGACTGCTTCCCACTCCTCTACAGCACGAATGGAGATGGGGGGTGGAGGGGGGGCATAATCGGTGAAAAATCTTCAAAGAGACACCACGAAAGACAGGTAGCGATTCACATTCAAACGGACAATCACATTTGGCTTCATCATATGCAAAGGCATGTCAGAGAAGACGTTGTGGGAAAAAAAGTGAAGGGCGAGCAGAAACACAATGAGAGGAGGGAGGCAGCTGCCAACACCTAGATGCAGGAATGGGGACCCTCAGAAAATTGGCAGAGGATGCGCCTCTGGTTGACACAGTAGGAAGGAGCAGGTGCGCTTGTGGGATCTTTTCCTCAGATTATTCAGGAAGCGGTAGAAAATGTCAAAGAATCCCTGTCCGGTTCATAGACAGTAGAATACAGAGATAGAGCTTTTCCGAGACGAAACAAACAGACACGCAGACCAACCTTCCGTAAGACGAAACGAAACAATGAATCGAGTCTGTGACACTTGCGGACGTCTGTCAAAGATCCCGTCCCAGTCCTGCGCTGTTCGTTGCCTCAACAATACTTGGGCTGCTCTTTCCGAAGGCGACAGCCTCTCACCAGCTTCCAACTGTCCATCAAAACCCGTCAGGCGGTTCACAACTGCAGCCACAACTTGTTTTTCTGGCTTCTCTCCTCCTGCCACCTTCTGTGCGATCTTGCAAGTGAAGGAGACGTTGAGACGCTTTGCCTCTTGGTCCTTATGCACGTCAAGCGAGCTCTGGAGGATCCGCACACCGATTTTATCAAGTTCTGGAGCAAGGTAGCCGTAGAGTGAGACCCTCCATTTGCGCTGCTGGAGTTTCGGAAGGGCTGCGATGCACACAACACAAACGACACACGGGCAGGATGGAACTTTATAAACGCAGGTTAGTTTTGGCAGAGGGAAACGCGAGCTTTGGTAGAAACCGTTTGGTCAACTCACCCGGAAATCCATGGAGAACGATGTTGATGGGAAGGAAAACAGTTTGAAGAACTGGAGAAACCCAGGAAAGGCCAGACTGAGTGGAAGGCACACCTGAAGGATCTTCATGCCGTGCATGCTTCTTCGGTCTCGTTTCTTCCAATTTTGGACTGGCTGGAGCAGCCATTTTAGCTCCAGCGTGCAAGGCGCTCATGATCCACTGTCAAAAACGAGCTGGGGTGTTCAGATGGGTGAAAGTTGCATGACACAATGGTAAAGGGGGCCTTTAAGGGGCAGTCCTGTCAGCGTTCAACGGTGTTGCTTAACTTTAAAGCGACTATGTATTTGACTCAGTGTCCTTCGAAGATGCGAACCAAGCCTAAGGGACGTAACTACTAACCAAGCCACATGAAATCCCCAGTGTTAATATATGCAAACGAATGGGTGGAAGGAATGCAAGGGGCGGAGAATGGCGGAGAGCCTCATTGGAATGATCGAAAAATATATGCATGTGTCAGATTGCATGTGTCAGTCAGTCTGCATGGTCGTTCACCTGAGCGGTGAAGTTAAATAGGTGAGTGCCTTGAAATGCTTCACGAACAGTCTCAAAGGATGCATGATTCTAGTTTTGATTCAACTTTTGAATTTGGGTTCTATATTTTTTTGGAAATTTTTCCTTTTTCCCCCCCTAATTTATTCGTGCACTTCGAGTTTTTCGAGAAAAGAAGTTGCACTTTTAGCATCGGCCGGCTCCTTTGTAGCATCGCCCGCCAAAGGAGCCGGCCGATTCGCGCATTTTCGCGCGATTCGAGTGCTGCTCCGGGTGCTCCCATGCCTGGCGTCGTATGCATGGTCTGGGCGATGTTTTTCTCTATAGCAAAGTACAGGGACGCTGGAAGAGAAGCTGAGTACACTGAATCAATCGCGGGAACCTCCTGGTTGTTCAATATTCATTGCATTTTGAGGGCCTTGACACTGTTTTTCTTCGAGCGGAAATAATGATTTTAAGGTTCTGATTCACTCGGACTCCGGAGGGGTCAAGATTTTGCCCTCTCAATTTCCTGTCCGTCCTGTCTACCTCCTCCCACTACAAAAAGGAATTTGAGGGAGAATGTCAAACTGGCGCCCTATTTTGTATATTGTCACAGGCGGGCAGGTGGTTTGGTACTTGAACTACCGTTTGTGCCAGGCGAGGCAAAAGTCCTTCTACGAACCGGAGACGGATGAATTCCCTCCCGAAGCCACCCGCTTTAATTTTTACGCACGCATGGCAGACATGTGGGACTGGTTTGCAGATAAAGAGGAGAAGTGGAGGAAGCTTGATGAGAGACGGCGAGACATTTTCCGTCTGGCCCAAGGTCACGTGCTGGAAGTTCATGTAGGGTCGGGGAGGAATCTGTCTGCTTTGACAGAATCGAGACGGGTGCGCAGTCTGACGTGCCTCGATATCGTCTCTCCCATGCTTGCACAGTTGAGACGGAAGTTAGTGAGGAAGGAGGTAGAGACGGCGTTTCCTGTCTTGGCAGTACAGGCAGATTCCATAAAACTTCCATACCCAGACAACACATTCGACACCGTCATGGGGAGTCACGTCATCGCTACTGCCCATCACCCCCACCAAACACTTCGGGAGATGTGGAGAGTGTTGAAACCCGACGGCCGTCTCCTTCTAATGGATTTCGGCCTTCCCGAAAACCTCCTGGGGCAGCTGTTCAACGAGGCGGTGGGGAATGCGAACTACCCGAGAACAACATGGGACAAAGGGTACTTCGATAACAGGCGGCCGGTGGAAGAGGTCAGAGCTGCAGGGTTCTCAGTCAGTGACTTTAAAATTCACTGGGGGTGTGTTTGGGCGATTGTGGGAAGGAAACTCACAAAGGGCGGGAAGAAGAAAAGGTCTTTGAAGAAGGAAGAAGGGGGACATGAAGTCAAACTGGCAGGGGAGGGGGAGGGGGGGCAGGTGTCTTCTGTCGAGGCGTCTGTGGGTGAAGGAATCACCTCAGAGGCTGAGAAGGGAAGTGAATCTCAGTCTTTGCCACTGCATTTGCGTTCGCACGGAGTGTTGGAGACGGGAAGAATCAAACAGAACAGAGGGGAGCTGCCCTTCCACTACAATCTACCCCCCTCTCCCCCCTTAGAGATCCAACTAGCAGCAGAACCCCTTCCTTCTACAAAGGAAACGCTCACCTTTGAGTCTCTCCCGTCTGCCCCCACTGATATTTGGGGAACGAAAATGACCAAAAAAACCGACCAGAGGGCAAAGACACTCCTGCAGGACATCACATACGATTACCGAAAGGAGTGGACTGACCGAGCTAAAGGCCCCATGTCCGCAGAAGTCCACAGGCGTCTCCACCGTCTCCTCCAACGGTCGGGAGCCAAAGACATTCCCCTCCCCTGCCATCTAGGTTCTCTCTTCTTTGTGCACATCCCCCCAAGAGACCCCCACATGCACACACACATGACAGACGGGACCTCTCAGGAGGAAGAGGACGATTTGGAGGATGACGACTTTGTCATTCTAGAGCGTCTCCGTCCCGTCACCTCTCGTCTTCAAGAGAAGGCTATGCAGGAGGCCTTCATCAACGGGAGGGCCCTCCAGTCTTCCCCCTTTTATGAAAATCCCACCACAGGAGACGGGAAGCAGCAAGAGATGCCAAAGTGACCTCCGTGATTTGACTGACAGGCAGATCAGACTACCAGAAATAGAATACAATAGACCATCCATTCCATCAATTTCGTGATTGATGAATGTGCTGCATGGAACGCCCAGTCTGTCAGTCAACGGATCATCCTGAACTGATTGGGTTGGAGGGTGCGTCAAGCACTGTGTGTGATTGTCTGCATAAATTGAGATCCGTCCAGTACCAATCAGAGTCTCAGTGCGTATCGATATTTCTCTCCGCAGTCTGTCAGCCGCTCGGTCGGCTGTCGCTGGGACTGTCGCTTTCCCTCCCTCCCTTTCTTCCCCTCCATTTCTGTCTCTCTCTCTCTCTCTCTCTGTGTGTGTGTGTGTGTGTGTGTGTCTGTCTGTCTGTCTGTCTGTCTAAGGAGGGAGAAGAAGAAGAAACATATTGTCTGTCTTTCGATCTGTCCAGCTGTCTCTCTATGACTCTGCGTCTCTCTTGTCTGTCTGTCTGCCTGCCTGTCTGTCTGTCTGTAAGTCTGCCTGTCTGTCTGTCTGTCTCTCTGTCTCTCTGTCTGCCTGTCTGTCTGTCTGTCTGTCTGCCTGCCTTTCGCTCTCTCTTTCTCTCTCTCTCTCTCTCTCTCTCTCTCTCTCTCTCTCCCTCTCTCCCTCTCTCTGCGTGTGTGTGTGCGGACCTAGCTACGGACTTCTCTTCTCCATCTATCTCTCCGACGATTCTCCGCCCGTGACACCTTGTGTGTGTGTGTGTGTGTGTGTGCGTGCATGCATGTACGTGATTCTTTAAAGAAATCTGACGCACTCCGTGCGAATGGACCGGAAAGCGAAATCAACAAACTCGATCAAAAACACAGCTAGCAAAACGATTTCCAATCCATCCTTCCATCAATCGATTCTATTACCAGTTCTATTAATCCTCGCTGAAGTCTTTTTGAATGCCCCCTCCCTAGCCCTCAGGGGCTGCCCCCTCCGAGTCTGCTTGAATTCCGGGCCACTATAATAGTAATGGGTATAATTAGGTATGATATATAAAATTTTTAAGTCTTTTTTCGGTTTTGAGTGGGAAAACGTTCACGATCACGATTTACGAAAAGGATGTCTGCCAGTGGTAGTTTAAACTTAGAGCATTAGGATTAGGATTTATGTTATTAAAGTGAAACACAGCTTTATAATAAAATCCCATTTTGTACTACTAATTCAAAGTTATATACGATAGATATCAGAGCTGTACACATGAAATAAAACTTATGAAATACGTGGAACCTAGCTTAAAACAACAGTTTATAACTACTAGCCGTATAAAAGTTTTTGGGTAACAGTTGATGACAGTAAATATAGGTTTTAAAGTACGTGTTTTTTTGGGTAAAAGAGTAGGAAAAATCCTATATAATAAAGTTAGAGCTTTTCTATTCTAAAGTTACATTATACTTACATAAATTAAGTCACATGCAATGCCATGCATAAAAAGAAAAAATGCTTTTGAATTGAATTGAATTCAATGAATTGTATATACGTATTAAATCACTATAATAATTTACAGAGCTTGACATATCATTATCATCGATGCAGGCTTTATCCCCATCGGTCTGGTGGTGGCTCTCCGTTCTTTGTGTTAATGGCATGGGTAGAAAATGTCATGAAAAAGAAGAGAGAAAGCGGTTTGGCATGCTTTCATTGGCAAAGGCCGTTCGAAAAGCCTCGGAGAAGCAATAGAGAGTGAATTGAAAGGCACGTCACTGCATCCTTTCCATTTCTTTTCTCATCTACCAGAGTGTGTTTGTTCTCTCTTCTCCGTTTCAAGAGGTCGTCACCCTTTCTTAATCCTGAAAGACGTTGCCGCTGCAGGCGCCCAACCAGCAGCACAGAAAGCCTTTGAAGCGTAAAGAATAAAAGAAGGGTTAGAAGGGATGAAGAAAGCAGACTTGAAGAAGAAACAGTTAGAGGCATGGAAAAGAAGAATAGAGAGCACGATCAAAGGAGGGCAAAGGAAGAGAGACGAAGGTTGGGGAGGGAAACAGAAATGCGACAAAAGAATTACAAATGGAAATCGGACGAACTTATGGCTCTTTGGAGGAGAAGGGGGGTCGAACGAGGAGAAACTGTTGTTACAGACGGAAGAGAAAGATTTGGAGATGGAACTTCGCGTCTTCTTCTAGACCTGCATGACAAGTTCAGCAAAATCCCTCCTTGCTATTTCAGTATAGCTCCTTCGTCAGTGCACAGACGGAGGGCCTCTTTCAGGGTTGGGGCAAGCAGGGAACTTGCCAGGACGGGGAGAAAGATCCCTTTAAGTGGCGGAAGAAGAATCCCTCTCGAGAAAAGGCTTTGTACCGTCTGCCTTGACCTCCTTGGAGTGAAAATGGTGGAAGACAAAGTAAGGAATGAAAAAAAAAAAGAAAGAAAGAAAGAAAGAAAGAAAGAACTGAAGAAAGACGGACCGCGTCGACAGGAAAACTCGGGCTGTTCAAACGGAACTGCGAGACAAATTCGGTTGCTGACTTTTCTTGTAGGGGAAGCAGGAAGCCAAAAAGCCATTACCTCCTTCTCCGATCATTTCAAAAAACAACAATTCACTCACAATCGAGATCCAACTATTCCTCTTCCTCCACCCCCTCCTTGAGAAGAGGGCCGACAAAATGGAGTCATTCCAGGCATCACAAGGAAATCAGGGGACAGATCTCTCACACTGGGGGCTCCTGCAAGTTGCACAGAGGTGTTGAGCTCTTCCTTCAACATTGACAACACACGAGACACACCCTTTTCTCTACCTGCTGCCAACCCCCACAATACGGGCCTCCCAACTCCCACTAGCTTCGCACCCAACGCCAAAGCCTTCACAACATCCGTACCCCTCCTCACCGGTTTATCAACCAACGATGCAACAAAAGACGATGGATGCCTTCATCGCACTTCTCTTCCTCGCCACACGGCACTGACCCCTGTCCGTCTGCCTCCCTCGCTTCTCCCTGCTCCTCCTTTTCTTTCTTTTCTCCCCCCTCTTCATCTCCCACCGCTTTCATTCGAAGCCTCTTCCGCTCCCCATGCACTTGGCAGGGCTCTTCCTTTGCATTTCCATCAATCCCGCTCTCCTCCCTTCCTGAGTGCGGTGCACGACGCTTTCCAGCCAAATCTGGATTTCTATCTTTCTCACTGTCCTCGGGTTGTGGAGCTCTTCTTTGGAAAGGGGCTGTGATGCCTCGCCGCGGCCGGTTGACACGCTGCGACGGATTTGCAGCGCTCTCTGCTTCTCCCGCGGACGACTGCAACCCCTCTGGGCCGCCCGGCTTATCGGGCTGCGCCGAATGAGAAGAAGCCCTCTCCCCCGAACTGCTGAGACTTTCACTGCCCCTACCCCCCTCGGACTCTGGGGAAAGAGTCCCGGAGAGGGCTGATGACAAGGGAGGACTCTTCGTGTGCAGACGGATAGAAACAAAGTTTTTGACTGTACGCCGTGATGTTGATGGAGGAACGATCGGAGTTGTCGGACGCCAGAGGCACCCTCCGACTCTCGCCATTCGATCGGAAACGATCTCTGGAAGGACTGCAGCCACAACACGGCTGGCAGGGATCGGGGGAGGGGGGTTTCGGAGGTTCTTTTGATGCATGTCGGTCCTCACATGTTCCTTCACCTTGTGAGAACTTGAACACTTCCATGCGCACAGTGTACACCTGAACGTGTCAGCGTTAAGCCTCGCGACGGCCTCCCTCTCAGTCTCCCCTTTCAGAATGCGCGACACGACATGACCGCGGGGATCCAGATCGAGCGCAGGGGTCGACGGGAGCTCGACAGAGGAATCTGAGGAAGTCAGAAGCAACATGAAATTATGCTGTTCCCGTTAGGTATCTTTTCAAAAAGGCAAGAGGGGACGGCGCATTAAGAAAGGCAAGCAGCCGTTCGAAAAGAGAGGAACGGCAGAGGGACAAAGTCAAAACGACGGGGATGCGCAAGAAACCGAAAAACAGCAGTCGAGGAAAAGGAAGTCATGCATGCACTGATGAAGGAGGGCAGAGAAGAATGCAGGAACGACGGAAGCAAGCAAGGAAGGAGGGTAGGAGGGAAGGAAGGATGGAAGGAAGAAGGGAGAAGGAAAGATTGGAAGGGAGACATAACTGAAAGAAAGCCCACAATGACAAAGGGAGAGATGTGTGAACGTGAAAGTACGTTTGAGTGTGTTAACAGTACATGCAGCTGACAGACAGAAATCTCTCCACCCCCACGCACCTCCTCGTGGATAGTCCTTCGCCACCAGGAAAGGTTGGATGTAGAGTCCAGGGCAGTTGATCTGTTGGAGGAACTCCGTCAGCCAGAAGGTCTCCAGGGGCTGCTGCGAAGGCTGATACCCCCCTCTGCCCTTCCCTGCACACACCCGCCGGTCTTCCTCACTCAGAGACTGCAAAGCCTGAGTGAGCCAGGCTTGCAGAGTGGCTGTCGGAAGGAACATCGGGGACCCATTGGTGTCTAGTGTGAGAGAACCCCATGCTTCCACCAGACCCGCAACTGCACAATCCATTTCCTCTTTTTCCCGCACCTGCTGGGCCTTGTCAATGACAGGTGTGAACTCCCTCCGGTTCAATCCTGTCCACTCACGGATCTCTTCAGTGCGATAGCGGCCGTCTCCAACCGCCACCGTCAGAAACCCCCCTTCTTCGAAAACTCGGTCTGGTCTGCATCTGACGATCAAAGGCCCGGTGCCATCTTGCATGACGTGGAGGTCAGGCATCAGACACTTGGAGATTACGGCAAATTGGGCCCACAGAGCGGCCCTTCTCTGTCGAGACTCTCTGAGCTTCGCTTTTCCCGTCCCCAACCCACCCTTCTCGGTACCCGGCACAAATTTCGACCACAGCGCCCACTGTGCGCTGGCAGAGGGAGGGCCGTCTGCTTCCCGCGAAAGTGCGGGAAAACACCCGGGGAGGGAATCGCTCATCTCGCCACCCCCTTCCGTCGGAGGTGCTGCCTCTGAGGTCACGGGGCCGCCCGACACCTTTCCTATCTCCGCAAAGCCTGCACGATACGAAAGAGAAAAGGCCTAAACTCAGCAGAAGCACTCATTGACCATCATTTTCTTGCTCACGAACACACCAGAACGGGAGAATCAAGAAAAAGAAAACTTGGAGTCGGCTGGAAAACTGGAAGACGAAATCATACGCGTGCCCTCTCTCCTTCTCGTACGCAGCCGTGATGTGGAAGCAAAAACGGGAATTCTCGACAGAACGACAGGCGCTATTTATTGCACACTGGTCACTGACTTATTCGCAAATGACACGCTCGATAGAACGTGTCGGCCTCAGAGGTCGGGACAACCTGACGCCCTGCCGAATGAGAGTCGTTACCCTCTCTGCCGACTCGTCGTGGCTCACAGGAAGAGAGAGAGCGCATTCCACTCTCGCCGAACCGATCCATTCGATTGGAGGATGGTCTTTGTGGCCGTCTCTCTTCCCTCCTCAAATCATCCTCGGCCAGACCGCGCGAGTCTGCAAAGGAGCCACAGACCCGCCGTCTCTCTTCCCTCCTCAAATCATCCTCGGCCAGACCGCGCGAGTCTGCAAAGGAGCCATAGACCCGCCGTCTCTCTTCCCTCCTCAAATCATCCTCGGCCAGACCGCGCGAGTCTGCAAAGGAGCCATGGACCCGCCGTCTCTCTTCCCTCCTCAAATCATCCTCGGCCAGACCGCGCGAGTCTGCAAAGGAGCCATGGACCCGCCGTCTCTCTTCCCTCCTCAAATCATCCTCGGCCAGACCGCGCGAGTCTGCAAAGGAGCCGTAGGCCGGCCGTCGTCCTGTCAAATAAGTTTCGTAGTAAGCAGCCCTGAAAGACGAATCAGCCAGAGGGGCAGAGTAGAACGCGCCACTGCTTCTCCCCTCTCACGGCCCGACCGTCTCATTGTTCCAAATCTTTCAACAAAATTGGAGACCTCGAAGTCTCATCATCGTCAGCTGACACTCAATGTCTCCTTTCAGGAATGCTTGTATTTTTGGAATGATTAGTAAAAAATGGCTGGCCCGGCTAGGTGGACTTTGAAGCAGAAGTAACCTCAGATCGCTCCAATGAATCTTAATTGTGGTGCTCTTAGTAAAGATGCTCAGTAGGCACATGTATGTAGGCACTGATTCAATTTCAGTGTGCATGGCGACGGCGCGCGGCCGCGCGGCGCGGCCACGGCCCACGGGGCATGCAGCAGCATGCAGGCGCGCGCATCCCCCAACCGGCGCGATGAATCAGATATGCTACATATATGCATGTTGTTCGCGCGTGCATATGGCCGCGGATATCTTCCAATGTTGCATGTTCCTCTGAGGTTCTACGATGTTTTACGTACTGTTTTCTTTCGCAGCTTGTGCTTTTTATAGGTCAAAGAAATCGGTTTCCAAGTTGATCGATTGTTCCTCGAACACAGAGATCCCGAAACTCTAGGCAGAGCACCGTGTGTATAGTTCGATCGTGGAGCGGCAAAACCTGGCAGATCCCAGAACCAGATCTGAAGATAGCTGGCACAGAAAGGACAACCAGCTGTTGGAATTCGCCGTGCCTCAGAAGTGCCAAGTAGCTGCAGACCTTTGCGGAGTCTTTGAACCTGATTGTTCGACACCAGTTCAGGCTCATCTGCTGCCGACAGAGATTCTTTGAGAATCTCCATCCAGTCCTGCGCAACTGTTTCAGTCTGTTCTAAGAATCCAGAGTCAAAATGGCGGGCAGGCCAATACCGAGCGACTTGAAGAAGCAAATGAACAAGGCCGTAGTGCAAGTCAGTTATGTGTGTGCCACTGAGTGACCCAGTCGCGGTGTGCTGACATGATACTGGACGTAGACGGAAGGAAAGAAGGAGTTTCGGAGACTTGCACCAAGGGGCGTAAAAAGTTCAAAGGGGCGTTGCACCTTCAGATCTTTGCCAGGTCGTCTCCCACACCTCCCATTTGCCATTCTGCGTGCTTGCTATCTCCACAACACCTGAAGTGACCCTTGGTTGGCTCCCTGTTTTCATTGAAGACGCTCTCATTGTGCCATCCCGCTAAAGGTGACTGGAACACACCTGTCTCTCTCTCTCTTTGTGTGTGTCTGCGTGTATCAGAAAACGGACATGGACAGCGAGAAGGCAACGGAGGTGATTGACATCATCAGTGGTGCAATCGACAAGAACTCTCTGGCAACGGGAGTCAACCAGGAGGTCTGTCTGTCCCATGTGCTTTTTGTCTGTTATGCACATGAAGGTGAGAAGGGAGAAGAAGAAACTTATAGTGTTTCAAGGAAAGGAGGGAAAGAAACCATACAGTCTGTCTGTCTTTCCGCTGCCCGCCATGTTGGATGTATTTGTTTGAAGTGCAGTATACTTTCTTCTTTTCTTTTGTTCTTGTCTTGAGTGGAAGCAGCAGAGGAGTAACGAGTGATCGCGTGAAAGTCTGTCGGGAGGAGGAGATTCAAGGAGCGCTTAACTCTCACCTTTCGGCCCCCCTGCCCGCGTTGTCTGATTCGTTGTTGTGTTCTTTTGTCTTTTGCTCTTTCTTTCTTTCTTTCTTTCTTTCTTTCTTCCTTCCTTCCTTCCTTCCTTTCTTTTTTTTTCTTTTGTTTTCTTTTCTTTCTTTCGTTTTTTTTTTTCTTTCTTCCTTCCTTCCTTCCTTCCTTCCTTCCTTCCTTCCTTCGTTCGTCCCTTTCTTTCTTCCTTCGTTCCTTTCTATCTTCCTTCGTTCCTTTCTTTCTTTCTTTCTTTCTTTCTTTCTTTCTTTTTTTCTTTCTTTCTTTCTTTCTTTTTTTCTTTCTTTTTTTTTTCTTTTCTTTCTTTCTTTCTTTCTTTCTTTCTTTTTTCTTTCTTTCTTCCTTCCTTCCTTCTTACCTTCCTTCCTTCGTCCCTTTCTTTCTTTCTTTCTTTCTTTCTTTCTTTCTTTCTTCCTTCCTTCCTTCCTTCCCTCCTTCCTTCCTTCCTTCCTTCCTTCCCTCCTTCCTATTGGTCTTTTCCGGTCTTCCCCCCCCCCCCCC
>JAHBMJ010005861.1:0-35798 GCA_018398765.1 Chromera velia | reverse complement strand
GGGGGGGGGGGGAAAGGAGAAAGGGAGAGAGAGCGAGAGAATCATATATAAGGAGGGAAAGAGGGAGAGAGGAATGGAAGGGGGGGGAGGAAGGGCGAGAGGCAGAGAGGAGGGAGAGAGGGAAGGAGGAAAGGAAGGAGGGAGGAGGGCAAGGAGTAGGACAGACAGACAGACAAACATACAGACAGAGAGACAGAAAGACTGAAAACCACAATAGATCTCGAGAGAAACCGAAAGCACTGCGAGCGACAAAGGAAATGGAAAAATGAAAAGAAAAAAAGGGAAAGCACTGAAGAAAACCCAATGGCATACTGACTGACCCCCCGGAGGTTGAACCCGATGTTTGTTCCCCATGTGACTTCCACTATCAGCATGCCAACACTAAACGTGTCCACCTCTTTGCAGGCAAATTTTCCCGCCTCCCACCTGCATTGGGAGAGAGGAAGGACGGCACATGTAAAAGAAAAAAAGCAAGAGTGTATACCGACTAAGAAAACCTTCTCATACAGGCCCCTCCATCGACTCACTTACGTCTGGACAGAGGCGTATTGGGGATCGGCGTGCTGGGGCATCGTTCTCATACTATATCTGTTTATAAAATCCCCCACCCCCCTCGAAGTCTCACACAATATCCGCATGTAGACCCCTCTCCCCTAAAAAGATCTAATTGGGGGAGAGGTCCAGATGCACGCCCCCCAGGGAGTGCAGGCAGCTCATCCTCCGAGCATTGCTAACCCCCAGGAGCACCTCGATGGAGGCAAGTAGAGTGAAATCACCTGCACTCATTCATAGCCAGGGACAGTTTGTGCTCATGCATCGTGCATACACTTCAGAATCATTGTCTCTGTATAGGCACTTTCGAATTTGAGGGAACTCTGCCAGTTATGGCTTGGCTATACGCCTTTGCATCAATAGGTACATCGCCTGAGGGTGTTTGCATGGCTGCATGGACGGCTACCTGAATTGCAACTCTTCAAGGGCTGAAGAACCAATGAGAGGATGCATGCAATAAGGGTAAAGAGAAATAGGAAAGCGGAAGAGCGATTAGAAGGAAGAAAAACAAGAACCCCGTCAAAAAGCAATACTAGTTGTAAAAACCCAAGTCTTGATCTACACGTACACATACATACACACACACACACATACACACACACACATAGAGACACACATATATATATATACACACACAGAGAAAGAAAGAGAAAGAGAGAGAGAGAGAGAGAGAGAGAGAGAGAGACGGAGGGGAAAAGAGGGAGAGAATGAGAGAGCACGAGAGTAAAAGAGCAACAGCACGAGATACATAGATAGATAGATAGATAGACAGATACATAGATAGATGGATAGATAGATAGAGAGAGAGAGCTAGAGAGAGAGCCCGAGAGAGAGAGAAAGAGTGTAAGAGAGCGAGAGAGCATGTCATTGACAGAACGACAGCAAGAGTGAAAGCGAGAGGAAGAGAGAGAGAAAAGGAGGGATGAAAGGAGAAAGAGAGGGAGGAAGGGAGAGAGAGAGAGGGAAAGAGAGAGAGAGAGAGAGAGAGAGAGAGAGAGAGAGAGAGAAAGAGACTATCAGCAAAGCATGATGACACACAAACGTGTTAGCGGTGCAATGCCACCGCATCAAGCCAAAATGCCCCCCGCCCCTCCCAAGAAATCCAATGAAAGGGACAGCTGTAAGCCAAACAGACAGATCTATGCTCAACTAACCGACCAAAGTGCCAAACAGACAGTCATATTATTAAGCGAACGAAAACGCTCCAACCTTTGACTCACTTACTTATACATCGTGCTGCCAGCTTTTTCTAGCAGTAGGTCTGCTAGATAAACAGACACCTGCTCACTTTCTCTTTTTCTCTCTTGTACATACAAACAATAAATAGAAGGATAACAAGAACACACGCCTCGGTATGGCTGGGGCTCCATTGACCTCTTCTTCTCTCTGAACATCCACCCCTTCCTTCTTTCTACGTGCACAGTGGACACTTACAGTTATGCAAACATATAGGCAAACTGATGGACATGGAGGGTTTTACTTACAGGAAAGAGGGAGGGGGTCGACGAACGATTGAAAGAACACTGTCCACTCATTTTCTTTTCTGGTCTCCACCACTTCTACAAATCCCTGCTTGAATTCAACCGCTGCTTGGAAGGAGGGAAACGATCTTTCTGCCTAAGTCTTACCCTCTAGAGTCACGCTGAACATGAACGGAGAGAGGGCGAGGCCTCTTGATTTCACGTTGATGTACCCGATCCTATCCTGAGAGAAGAGAAGGAGAAAGAGCATTCATGCAGGGGGGGAGTCTAAGTAAGACGTGAAAACCTTGTTTCGTACCCAAGGAAAAGTGTACGGAAGGTCTGGCAAAAACAGGACAGAAGAGACGGAAAGCAGATGTAACAAGACGCTCAGGCTTTTTCTGTAGATGGCAACTCTTTTTTCTGCTGATTTGTTTCCCTCATACTCTCTTGGTACCCTTACCGGCATCTCCCCACCCTTTTCTGTCCCTCTGTATGCACTGTTTCGTTTTGTGTATCTGCCTTCTTTCTTTGTTTCTTGTGTGCATCTGTGAATGTACGTTGGCATTGAATTTCATATCTATTTTCGCCTGTACGACCCCCTCCTTCCCTTTATCAATCAATTCCTTCGAGCTTTCGCTGACAAGCATGCATATGCAGATTCTGAGCTGGACATGTAGGCAACATGCATGGGTCGTAAGAGGAATGCATTAATCCAAAAGGCATTGATCGAGTGTGCATGGAGACGCGGCCTGGCAGATATTATTAGATAGATAGAGCAGAAAGAGACGCGCGCTCTGACGCATATACGCACACACGCACAGGAAGCGTAACTGATTTTATGAAGTGGGACTTGCGCGGGGGGACTTACGATCTCTGCCTCGATCTCCTCAAAGATCCTGTCGATCTCGTTCTTCTCTGCCTCCATGTCTGGGTCAAAGCTCTCTGCACTCCATGTACGCACAATTAAGCATAATTATGGGCAAGAGCGACCTGGTTCAATGCTTTTCTCTGTATGCCCCCTCAAGACCTAACGAGTTAGAAAAAGAAAACGACCTATATGAATTTTAATTAACAGCCAAACTAACGTGGCAGGTCATATCGATACCATAGAAACACAAAGCTATTCAGAGAAGGGTCACAGCAGAGTTCACCAAACTGTTGGACGGCATATCACTTATAGATAAGAGAGGCGAAAAGAAAAGAAAAGAAAAAAGGTTACTCTGACCAATGCGCTTGATCCGCTTCTCATCCAAGGTTAGAATCTTAGAAACCTCCTCGGGGATGTCTTCCATCAGCTGCACACGCATACATACACACAGAGAGAGAGAGAGGGGGGGGGGGGGNGGGGGGGGGGGGGGGGAGGAGAAGAATGAGAGAAACAAAAAGGGGAAGCACGCTTGTTTGTGGGTGCAAAGAGAGGGAGGCAAAAAGGTATGCATGCAGCGACAGAAAGGATAGAGAGGCCGAAAACACCTTCATCGATCTGTCAGCTAATTTGTGTGTGCTCGAGAGAGAAGCACAAATCATGCAACGAAACTTAGGCCTAGCTGGGCGGGTTGATCTATGTTGAATGGGAAGAGGGCTGGCGGTTGAAAAAGCTTGTCAAAAAAGAAGAGAAGAGATCCTTCCCTCAAATTATAATTAATTCCTAGACATGCCTACACTAGCTGTCAGCCAGCTAGGAGGGAAAAAGAAACCAGATTCCACTTCTGGGAACATTCTGTATTTCGATCCACTCGATAATGTAAATCGGAAGACCACAAGCTAGGTGATCACTCCTGCCGAAATCAGATTCGAAAAGAGAGCATGCAGGTGCTTGATCGATTCATGTCATCAATCAATTGGCATCAAATGAAATTCGATTTGGCAGGATGCCCTATGCTACTCATAATTCCATTTGATCTGATCATGCGGCCAAATTGGCGACTAACCAGTTCCAAAAATTGAATTTCCCCCAATGTCTTTCCATCGCTCTTTATGATGGTATCCCTAGCCGCCTCCTTTCCCAATTCCTTCCAACTGGTTTCCCTCCTTTCTCTCTCCTCCTCTCTCCTCGCCCTTCTTGACGGTATGCCCTCCTTGTGGGGGGCCCATCGGCGTTGTCGCTTCCTGGGGAGAGGTTTCTTTTTATCTGCTGTCTTGGTAGTGATGCGTACGTGTTCCCTTGAGAACAACCGGTGGTTTGCTTGTCTCTCTAGTCGGGGGTGCTGTTCTTCTCTTTGGGAGACATAGGCTTAATTCTCCGGTTCTGGGGGGGTCGAAGCGTCTACTTTCTCTTGAGAAAGCAAGCGCGGTCGTGTTCGGTCACATTTTTTTCGGGGGCTCCACTCTCTTTGTCCGTGTTCTTCACAGAAGACGCACTTAAGGGGAGCTTCTGGGTAGGGCGCTCCTCTGACCCCGAGGGACCACTACGCTTGGCCTTTTCTTCTTCTTCCTTCTTCTTCAGGTTTTCTTCGATCTCGAGTTTTCTTCTCCTTCTCTGCACTCAGGCAAAAGAGGAATCAGGGGAACAAAAAGAGAAGGAACAAGATAAGTGTTTTGCCAAGCAAGCAAGGAGGAGAATGTCAATGCCAAAAAAGGACTAAGGTGGACGTTGCCACCCTCGATCGTCATCGTAAGGTTAAAATAAACAACAAAAATTTAAAACAGAGCTGGATATAAACACTGGAGGGCAAAAAAGAAAAAAAACTAAACAGATTATGCAAATGGTCTGTAAAGCGTACAAAGCCATGAAAATAGTCTAAAAACGGCACAAAGCCATGGAAATGGTCTGAAAACGGCATAAAGCCATGGAAATGGTCTATAAAGGGCATGCAATTCTGACGACGCGACCGCTACTGCGCTTTGCTGAGAGTCTGACTTGGTTTTTTTTAAGAGTGCCTGTCTTGGCGTATTTCGGTTAATATTACGTATTTGTGCTTGCATGCATGAGGGAGTGAATCCGTGTTCCCTCGTTCCCTCTTGGGCTTTGTTTTTTGGAATAATTTGATTTTGAACACATCATCTCTTTTTTCTTTTTTCTTTTGGTCGTAAGATCAAGTTCGACTGGTACAACGTTTCTTCAAATAAACTTCTTCAAACCAACAAACTGATGGCAGAATCTTTTGTTGAGGTGTCGAAAGACGTCGTCCTCTGTGTGGCTCTTGTGCGTGGGGCTGTTGGAGGAACTCCTTCAAGTTGGCGTCTCCTCTCCCTCCAGTGGCTCACGTACAGTCTTGACCAGTGCATGTCTCAATCATCCTGCAGTGCGGCGATGACGTTCTTGATCCCTTTAGAGGTGCATGGATGTGTTCCTTCCTTTCCTTCCAACCTTGTTCCCTGCATGAATTCCCCTGCAGTGCTCAATATGCATGGGATCTAGCTCTTCCAAATAACATGCATGCTCCCTCACCACTCTTTCCAAGCAAGGATGGAAACGAACTAACTCGTCGGGGGATCGAGAAGATGTTTCCTTCACTTTGTAGCCAAACCCCTTGTAACCTTGTAACCTGTAACCTAAAATGACCCTCTTCAAAAGTGATGTAACCTTCGTCTACATGCATTTTAAAGTGTTTTTGAAGTGATTTGAAGAGTTTTTAAAAGTTGACTTTTTGGTTGGTTACAGACCTCAAGACCGCCTGTAACCTTGTAACCTGTAACCTTTCAAGGGGACATATATAATAAGAGGTGTAACCTCATGTAACCACATAAGCTATACAGTAAAAGTGATTGATTTCGAAGTAACTCAATATGCCGGACCTCCAGCTTGTGTAAAAAGCTTGTTCAAATGTTTTTTGGTTCATTTTTTATGTCATTTTTGCACTTGTAACCCTATATGAGCCCAAGAGTGCCCCCCCCTAGGATGTCTCGCACAATCATCTCGAGAACCCCCTCGTGGTAGCGTACATGCAGTTCTGTCCTCATGCATCAGCCTTTTCTCTTTACCTTAATTTTCGGCAGGTCCGAGCGACACCAGAACCCCCTCACTACCACCGGAATTCTCTTTCTCTTCTTCTCCCTCCCTTCGGGGGCATGCGGAGGGAAAGGAAGATAGAAAGAGACGCATAGAGAGGGGAAGGGGGAGGGGGGGGGCAGACGAGGGAGAGGAATGCATCCACGGACAGAAAGAAAGACAGAAAGAGGGAGAGAGAGGGGGGGAGGGGGGGAGGGAGAGACAGAGAGACAGAGACAGAGGGGGAGAGAGCGAGTAAAAGAAAGAGAGAAGAGAGACAGGGGGGGCGGAAGAGGGGAAGGAAGACGTGCGTGGTTAAGAGAGATGCAGAGTGCAACAAACAAAGATGCAGAGAGAATTTTTGAAAAACACTTACATTTCTTCAACACCTCTTCCGCTTTGTGCTGAGCATCAGTGGATCCTTGACTCGTAGCATCTCCTCCCGTCTCTGCAGGAAAGTACTTCAAAAAGAGGGTCACAGAGATACAAAAAGGCCGCACCAACACAACAGCCGTTACACGCTTTCATATCATTCTCTTTACAGGATGACAAGAGAAAAAGGAGGCCCTACCTTGCTCGACAATACTGCGGGATTGCCAGAAGGGATCCGACGGGGAAGGTTTCGCTTCGACAGAACGTTAACGGACCACATCGATGCCTTCATACTCTGGTCCCAGGAACGGTCTTTGAAAAAGAGCAGATCGATCGATCATCTCATCTCAGATAGACCTCGATATTTGACGCGTATGCCACATGACGAAGTGCTGACTGCCGAAAAAATTCTGTAGATGTGATAATCCAAGTATATGTATTCAAGTGATTCGAGTAATAGACCTTTTTGTTGCGATGCAACAAGAGTCTCTGATGAATTGTTAGGCTTCTCTCGTGATCTTCCAGCCTCAAAATTCCTCCACACGGTAACCCTTTGCCAGGTGCCTTCGTTGCCAACAATTTTGGGGATCCATCGGCCTTTCGAGTGCACAACCTCAAAACAGAAGCAGAATCAGAAAACTCTCAAAAAGAAATGTGTGTGCACAGTGAAGACACAAAAATGCTGTCAGCACCGCCAGTACGGCTGCAACTGCATGGTGTCACTCAAAAACGACCAACTTATTTGCGCTTGTCCATGCACTCATTCAATACGGTTCTGGCTTCACGGTTCCAGAACGCCTATAGTGGTGGTGGTTTTTGCTGTCATATCGTGTCATGTATTGTCATGTATATCTGTCATTATCTGTTGGCTGAACTGCGTCTCAGAAGGAGAAAATCGCTCGCTTGGAGAAAACAAAAAAGGCTGCACGTAATTGCACGTATAGTGCCCCGCGCGACTTCGCTTTCCGGGACATTCCGGGACCATATATATATATGTGCATCCTGGCATATCCTGGCCGATTGCATATTTAAGGTGAGTGCCTCGACTGTGCCTTCAATTAATTAATTTAACGTACTTCAATTCACGAAGGGAAATTTATGTGCTTGCACAATTCTGGGGCCCCGAACTTTTGTGAGCTGCCCTCTGAGGTGCATTGTCAAGACGACTATCAACCTCTACTGCTTTACTGCTCCCTCTACACACCTGTCTTCATTATCAAAACGTCTTGTGCAATATCCCAGGTTGGACAACTGTTCCTACATCCTTATCACCGAATCAGTATTGGACTCAGCATCTCCCGTCTGAAAGAAGAGTCTTGTCTGAGGTTGTAAATCACGCAGGCAGGTTAGCTGTACATAGCACATCGATCTCCACAACCAAAAGACGTACACATCTTCTGTCTGTACTCTGTTTTCCGACCCAACGGCATTCGCAACGCAGTCAGTAAGCAGAAAGGATGCCCAACGAAAACATGACTTTCCTCGGCGTGGGCCGCGCCCGTGACCAGAGCATTTTGGCCTCCGCGTTCGACAAGATGACTAACAGCGAGAAGAATGAGGTAAGAAGCAAGTTCTGTTTGTTGGCGGATCCCCTGCCCTCATACACCCACCGCTCTCTACACGTCTTGTCTGATCGAATCTGTTGCACGCTTCGGTCAATAGGACCGGCAAGGCCTCTCTCGTTTTGCTGTCTGTCCTATCGATGCGACACCCTCCCGGCCCTGTACAGTGATGAAGCGCACGAACTAAAAGGAAGTCAGAGCGACTGATGACGAAATTTGGCTTGGTCAAACGATACCCAGGCGATACAGCGATGATACCTCAGACGGGAGGATGCCTGTAGAAGAAATCCCCAAGGACCTGACTGATTGGCGTGTCTGTCTCTTCTTTTCCGATCATCTGGCTCTTCCTGTGCTGTTTCTCCAGTACTGCATCTTCCATGTGTGGTAGTGAAATGGGTTGAAATCCAATCGAATTTCTCACCAGGCACTGCAAGAAAGCCCTCTCCAGATTTGCGAACATACATGGATGTACGTATGCATACGTCGGTGTTCGTGTTCATTTGAGTGCGATGTGCTGGTGCATCTTCAAGTGAATCAGATCGATTCACATTTGCCCTCCCTTTCTCTGCCATGCAGATCGAGGCCACCTTCACCATGTACCTCAACGAGGCCCTCAACACATTCGCTCCTGGTAAGTATGGTGTGCCATGCGAGGCTGTGAACTTCCCTGTGACTTTGTCTGTCTGTTTTTCCTTCCATCCATCCATTCTGTGAGTTTGGATGAAGTTCCTTCTGTTGGTCTCTCCTGTCGCCAGGCTCACCTTTTCTCCGTCTCTCTTTTTGAGCAGTGGACTGGACTTGTTTCGTTTGTTTGTTGGACTGATTCCCTCCGTGCAGGTTCCCGTGAGAAGAGGTTCTTTGGAGACGGCTGCATGTACCTCCTTGCCGACAGGGACATGACCTGCATATACGCAATCGGCACAAGAAACACATCCTACCCGGAGAGGCACGCTTTTGCGGCTCTGGCGGTCAGCTCTTCCGTCTCATACTCTCACCAATTTCGGTCTCGTGGTGTCTGCCTGCGCTTCAATCCAAAAAAAGAGCGGAACAGAAGGGCACCAGATGTCATCAAAAGTTCGAGAACGAACAGCTGTTTTGTGAATTGGGGAGAAATTAGAGGAGTACTGGAAGCGAGCGTGGTGGCGAGTGCCTTCTGAATGCAGAAAGGGGAAAGGTGTAAAGTCGCGGCAATCGGCGCTGGGTGCTGCAGTGAAGATGAAGGGAAGCAGCGTAGAGAACAATGACATTACCCACGTACAGACACACAATCTCCCCCTCTCACAAACATACAGAGGAAAACTCAGTGCTCAAAACTCGCACGCAAGAATACACGCGCACATGCGAAAGAGACAGGGATAACATCTCATCTCATTTGGAGTCCCTACAAGAAGGTTGTAACGGAGACCTAGATGCGTGTGTGAGATGTTGATTTCACTCCTGTGCTTTCTTTCTTTAACGTGCATGAATGATCATTTCTCCCTCGATCGATCGACACATGCAGGATCTGATGAAGGCCGTGACCTCTCGGACTGACGGTGCGACTCTGGACTCGTGTGCTCCCGGGTCTATCACCAGGACAGTGAGAAAGGAACTGAGGGAAATCATGGAGAAATTCGACAGACCGCAGAAGTTCGACAAAACTGCAGAGGTCTGTCTGTCTTTATTAGGAGAAGGAAGGGGAAGAGAGGAGAAGGACTCTTTCTCTGCGCATCTGGCCTTATGCCAGTCGAGTCTGTCTGTGTCACTGTTTTCCCCTCTCTGCAGGCACTGGTCGCTTCCGTCCTTTTTGGTTTTTCTTCTCGCTCTGTCTTCTTGTCTGTCTCCTCTTTCTGTGTCTGCGCGCGCCTTTCCTTGTTCGGTTGATTGTCTGCACGACTGCCTTAAGTGGAATTGCAGGAGAGTGGGGGGGGTCCTTTCCTCTCTCCCCATGGGTTCTTTTCTCTTCGGCTTCCTTGCTCCCTCCCGTGTTGCTCTCTCCTTGTGAGTGTCCGTTTTTGTAAGTGTCCGTTTTTTAAAATTGCGTCTCTAGATGCTTTTCTCTGTACACCCGTACACGGTGTGCACCCACTTATTTTATGCTCGATCGTCTCTGTTTTGTGCGCCCCCCTCCCTGATGGATTCGCGCAGGTGTCGAAGAAGGTGGACGACGCGAAGGATGTGATGCAGGACAACGTGAAGAAAATGCTGCAGACTCATCACAACCTGGAGGTCCGCCAGAGGGTGGGAGGGATTGTTTTGTTCGGTTCTACGTTGATTTGATGCGCATGCGAAGTGAATAGACCTTCCTCCTCAAGACAGACATCGTAGGTGATGAACCGCTGCTGTATCTGTGCGGTGTTGACGCTTTTTCTACCTCTTCGTGTCTCTCTCTTTCTTTGTCTTCCCCTTTCTTTTCTGCCTGCTCTTCTTGTTCTCCTCCTCCTTTTCTTCCTTCTGTCTTTTCTTTCCGCTTTTCTTTCTCCTGCTCCTTTTCCTTCTTTCTCTTTTTTCTTTCTTTTTCTTTCGTTTTCTTTCTTTTTCTTCCTTCCTTGCTTGCTTGCTTCCTTCCTTCCTTCCTTCCGTCCATTCCTTCCTTGCTTCCTTCCTTCCTTCCTTCGTTCTTTTTCAACTGCCCCCTCTCTTACCAGCCAGAATGGAGGTACAGGGAGGCCAATTTTGGTTCAATTATTGACAGGCACACGCACACCGAGTTAGAAGAGCGGGATGACCCCGCCATCTACGCACTTCGCAGGATTTTGTGCTTGTACTGTCATTCTTCTAGTGGCTGACACTCATACACACAAACTTGAATGCAGACTTTGGAGAACAAAACGACGAACCTTCAGGGCAGTGCCGCGCAGTTCAATACCAACGCTAACACTCTCAAGCGACAGATGTGGATGCGAAACCTGAAGGTGGGTAGGTCTGCAGGTAAAGACTGTTCGAAGGTGACGTCAACAGAGGGAATGGGGGACAACCGCAAGCTATTCTGTGGGTTCTTGAAATAGTAAGGGAGCTCAGAAACGAAGGAAAAATGTATGAGGACTTAAATGTATCAAAGTATGGGCACGCAGATTTCATCCGACAACATTTCAACCCGTGCAGCCATCATGTCTCGTGCCTGCCTGTCTGTCTGTCTGTCTGTCTGTGCGCACTTGCAGTTGACTTTGATTCTGATTGTGGTGATCATCGCGATTGTTCTGTGGATCACTATTCCCATTGCCATCAAGGCGAACCAGAAGGGAGGCAACAGAAGGCTGCTCAGAGGGGTTCTGCCTCTTTTGGGCATAACCGAGATGGAGCCTGTAGAGGGAGTGGCTGCAGAAGTCCTCTCTCTCTCTTCATCAGCAGCGGGGGGACTGAGCTCTTCATCCGGGCCCTCTCTGGCGTTTGAGTAGAGACCTGCACAGGCAGAGAGAGGGGGGGGGGAAAGGGATGTGTTGGCCAGGGAACAGGGAAGTGGCGAGTATGAGTAGGTCCAGGAATGTATGCTTATTGAGGCAGTGCGTGAATGAAAGAAGGACCTGAAGGCATTAGGGGGGAAGGGAAAATTGGTAGGCCTGTGGGGTGGAAGGGAGGAAGGGAAGTGAAACCTAGAGAAAGGGGGCTGGTGCCCCCAATAGACGTGATCGAAGCAGCGCTACACATGTAATTATGCCATTTCGTACGCAAGCAGAACGTTCAAGAAAGGAACAGATTTTGACATGAAGGAAGGAAGAAATCGGTGATCCTGCCCGTCCGATGAAAAGAACCGCAAAGCAAAAGAGGAAGTCACCTCATTTATCTGCCTGGTCGTTTTCTGACTGGAAGGAAACCAGCGTTCAATACAAAAACGAGATGAATTCACAAGCAGCCAGACACGGGAGGAAGAACTGTGCAGAGAGAGGACTGACGATTGGCCTCGTCTTTTCTTGTCACTCAAAAAAAGTCCGCTCTCGCTCCTGCAAAACACATCAAAAAGAGAGGGGTCCTTCCGTCTTTTTGTTCCTCTATGTTACCCTTCGATTTTCTTTCTTTCGGCCTGTCTGCCTGGCAGTCTCCTCATCAACACATAAACAAAAGGAAGGAAGAGTTCCTGTAGAGAAGACAAACCTCTTTTCGTACTGTAATGCCATTAATGCGCTTTTTTGACCCCTTTTCAGTGCTTTCTGCCGTCTGCCTGCCTGGTTGGATTCATTGTAAAGCGTTCATCTATCCATCCATCCACCCATCGATCCGTTTATCCATTTTTCTTCCGTTGCATGACGTTTTGAATGCACCGACAAAACGAGAGAGAAGCAGCACATAAACCTGCAGGCAGGCCAATGAATGAAAACGACAGGAAAGAATCGAATCTGCCTCCCTGCCTGCCTCTCTCATCACCTTTGAGGGCTGACTGAGGAAGGGAGGGAGGGTGACCGACAGAATGAACAGAGGGAAGCCAGGGCGGGCGCGTAGATCAAGATCCATCCAACGGAACCTGCCTGCCTGTCTATGTATGTCTTAATTGTGACTCCCAGATCATGCAGATCAATCGCAACAGTGGGAGGGACTCAAATCCAACTACTGATCAACGGAGGCCGCCGGTGCTCCCTCCATCCAGTTTGGCCTTTTTTTCTTTCTTGCTTGGTTCTGTTCTTTTCTCTCTCTCCGTATGGCTGCCTGCGTGCATGTAGACCCATGCAGTTCGATCTTCATTCTTTTCCGTCACGACCCGAATCGAGGGGGGGACGGTGGAAGACAGAGAAAAAGTGAACTTTGCTTCCTTCCTTGTTTCTACATGTCTTTTGCATGTTGTGATGTGATGTGATGTGTTTCGTCGTGGGAATGGAGCCGAAGCAACCCCCAGAAAGACAGACAAAACGCGCAACTCACGTTGGCGCCGGCCTCACGTCTGACTGTCTCCTTCCGACCCCGATCTGAAGTCCTTCCATGCGCTCTCTCTCCCTTTTCTCATGCATGCAAGTCCACCCTGACAGCTAGGGAGACGCGGCAATGTCTTGAGCTGTCGAATGACTGGTCGATCGGTCAGAGAAGATCAGAAAACCGGGTGGAGGACTGAAAGGGTGAGAGAGAGAGAGAGAGAGAGAAGGAGAAAGAGGAATGCAGAAAGAAATCGAATCGTCTTTTAGGGGAAGGAAGCAAGGCAAAATGACGTCCTTGGTCGGTCGAATTGGAATACAGAGAGAAGGCGGCGACAAAGAGAGGGAGGGTGTGAGGGTTGGGGGGTGAGGGGTGAGGGGGACCGCGTTCCTTTGCACTTGTTCCCCTGTGTTGACAGTGAGAGACTCGGTGTATGAGCACGTTTTGTTTTATGATGCGTGAACATGGTGTAAGCCTGCCTGCGTACGTACCGCTCTCATACAGGCACTCCATGACTATATGAATGCATGTCCCGTGTGGGTGTTTCTCGAATTTAATGGTTCGATCGGAATGACAATGCCAAAGACAGGCAGGCAGCCTTTCTGGATGCTTCCACGGGCCAACAAGGGGCGGCAGAGATACTGCGCTGCAAGGGGAACTAGAAGGGGAAGGTTGGCAGGGAGGATCCTGAATTGCTTTTAGATCGTTCTGGAGGTCAGATGAGGAGACAGGCTGCCTCGCAGTCACAAGCAGATGGGTCGATTTCTAGGCGACGCACAGTGGTAAAGAAAAAAAAAAGTAGACATGTCAAGATTTTTTTTTTTTTTTTTTAGTCTGGTGGTTAAAGGTCCAAGCAAACTTAGCAAAGGTAGGTTTTGTAGTTAGATATGTTTTTGTTATATGTTTAGCACTTTCAATAAAATAATAATAAAAAAAAAAAAAAGATTAGGCTTCTCGAGATTTTTTTTTTCTTTTTTTTTATCACTGTGCGTCGCCTAGGTCGATTTTGCATATGAAGAAGGGCTTCAATGGTTTTTGCTACATAGTGGCGTTAGCCGTGACTAATATAACTTCGTTACATATACATGGCCCGAAGGGCCATGTTACGTTTTATGTGGTGCGTAACATAAGCTGAAATGTATATATTACGGTTAAGGACGCAAGTTATGCAAAGCTATTCTTAGGTAGATAGGAAAGCATCTGAGAACACGAATTTGATACAACAATCGTAGTTTGTATAATCTTTTAGTTTAACAGAGCCTAATCAATTGTTCTTACTGTAGTAATTGAGGGCTGATTCAATGCATTCGAAGCTTAGTCTGCTTAGACATTTGCTGAAGTCGTGCTACCACCTGAACAATGATAGCGGGCGTACGTTTTCAATTTTTATTATCGGTCTGATTGGTAGATCTCCAAATTACTAAAGGCCCCCGCCTCCCCTCCTGCTTCCTCCTCTCCCCCCTCTTGATGACCCAGCTCCTCTCCCCCCTCCTCTTCCTCATTATGGGGGAGGGCCCGGGATCTTGGGAGGTGGAGCTCTTCCAAGCCCCCTTCTCAAGCCAAGAAAGAAGGGATGGAGTGGCTGTTGGCCAGAAGCTTGGCCACTTGATTGTATGACTAGACTTACTGATGGTTGTTGCATGGGTGGCGGTGCTTGAGCTGATGGTTCAATCTCTGCAGCTGCATCTACGACTCCATCTTCCTGATCCACCATGACTTCATCTTCATCCTCTTCATCCCCCCTTCTTCCCCCCCCCTCCCCCTCCCCCTGTTTTTCTCCCTCTCCATGACCCCCTTCGATTGCTATTGGCGCATCGGCCTCTTCTCCTCTAAAAAATCTTAATCTTAAAGTTACGTTTTTGACGTAAGATATAGACCCATTTCAAGAAAACATGAAGTTACGTTTTTTTTATAACTGATTTTACCGTAACTATTCAGATCGTTCCTCTTTTCGTACATTACAGCTAACGCCACTATGTACAGTTTTTACATGGTGCCTCCACAAGGTCGGGCGATGGGTCATTGATCGGTGGATAAACCAAAAATTTGAATTATATTCTATGCCACAAGATTTAAAAAAAAAACACTGTAAGCTGTTTTAGGGTAATGGGCCTACTACCCCCCCTGGCCTAGCAATGGGCATGGCCCTCATGCATGCTGTTACGCTCTTAGGAACTAAAGTGAGGACTTAACATACAATTTGACTTATCGAGCTTAACGTACGTGGAAGAATCTGTCCATCAGACCTCCTTGTTCCTTTTGTATTGTTCTGTTTCAATCTTAATCAATCTTATTCTTTCCATGCATTGACTTGCATGCATGCTTCTGTATTTCCGAATTAATTCTTTTTCCATGAAACCTCAGGGCATGGGTGACGCAGTAGCAGACGGCCTGATGTCGGACCCTTATGCCCGCGCTTTCTTAAGCACCGGCTCTACTGATTGCCCGGCGCTGCCCCTTCACCTACTAGTTCGATTTGTGCGCACGGTGAATTAACTTCGGTGGAGCTTGCCGTAAGATATCCCCCCTTTAAAACTAATATGTCCCGGGTCAACTCGAAGGTCCGGTACTGTTGCGAAATGCTTTTCTCAAAATCTAACTTTCACTCCTTCTGTTTCTTCCCTTTCTTTCTTATCTTCCGTTTCCTTCCTACGCAGCGTCCTGCGTTTGTCTTTTTCGAAATCGGCCACTAGTTTTGGAGCCACTGTGTCCTTTGCTGCCAATTAGGCAAAGGAACCGTCGTTGTAGGAGACTCAGTACTCGGTCTCCCCCTCTGTTTCTCTTGATGTCTGAATACGAACTGGAACCACCCGGCGACTGACGCATTGCTTACATGTGCCGGAGCGCTGGGACACAGCAGGCAGAAACATAGGGGTGTAAAATCTCTTTTAGACGGGGGGGGGGGACCCCATCGGNGTACGCGGAGTTCGTGCGCACGATCAAAATTAATTTTTCGAGTCTGTCACTGAATGATTCACCTGCCTCGCCATGCCCCGCCTTCTGTGAACAGTCGCTTTTTTGTATGGTTGTTCTGTTTTCTCTTGCCTTACACTGCTGCTGACTGTCATGCCCTCACACCGCTCACTGCTGCTGATTTTGCTGCTCAAGCCCAAACCCCATTGAGATCGCTGATCCGTTACCGACCATTAATTTTTTCATTGTCTTTCCCTCTAAAGTTCTTTCAAAATGCTGTAAAGATTCGTACTTCAAAATATCTTTTTCGAGATTCCCTCCGAAGCGAAGTGCAGACAATGCCATCATGACAAGCAGGCCTGGCCCAAACATAAAGAAGTTAATTTTATTCTAGATTTTATTCAAGTTACAAAATGTTACAAGAAGATTTTAGCTAGAATTTTAGAAGTTTAAGTATGTTTTGAGTTAGAGTTGAGAATAGTTTAGGCTTCATGAAGGTCATCATCTAGGTTATCTTCACGACCTAGCACTTTTTCTCATCTAAAGCTCTCCAAACGGGGGGGTCCCCGTTCACAGGGGTCTGATCTCCCTAGAGCTCGAACAGGGGGGACCCCGTCGGATCTGGAGTCCTAAGAGCTCAAACGCACCCCCCCCCTTTGTTCTTACACCCCTATGCAGAAACTCATCCCTTCTTGGAGGGCTATCACGTTGAAACTCTTTGTCCGAAACTTCCCCCAGCTCGGTAAGAATTTTGTTTGCTGCCCTGTCCGAGTCTGAGTCCGCATCTTCACTCGACTAACTCGAAATCTTACTCAGTCCTTCTACAAGACCTTTTCCGTTTTCTATCGTTTTCTGTTGCAGAGGGCTGCTGTGGAGCCTCTGCCTCTCTCTCGCCTTCTACATTGTCAGCAGACGGCTGAGAATCTTTTCTCTCTGTCGCTTCTTCTGCATCTGCTGCAAGGCTACGACTGTTTCTCTGCCTCCCTTAACCTTGAGTCTGTCTGATTCGGAACCTTCACAAACGAGAAAGATGAATCACCTCTCTCTTTCCTCCCTCCTGCGGTCGAACCACATAATGCATGGGATGCTCCGACACTTGCCCCACAACAATAAATGGTCCCCTCCATGCCGCCTGGAGTTTATTTCTCTTCAACCTTTCAATCCTCATGAAAACCAACTCACCCACTGAGAAAGCAAACTTCCTCACCGGTGGTTTCCTCTTTAAAAATTTCCGTCCGTTGCTGACTCTTCTGGATACTCTGTCCGATTTTCTCCTATGTCTCCTCCATCTCCTTCTTAAAGAATTCAAGCCAGTTGGAAACATCGTTTGCCGGCAAATCTGCAAACACATCTGCAGGGAGAAGAGGGTGAGGCAGTGTCACACCAAACACAAGTTCGTAGTGTGACGTAAATGCTCGTAGCCGCGCCGCCTCTAAGCGTTGGCGTGGGCCGGTCGGTGGCGTTGAGAGAACGCATGAGTCTGCCTTGCGGGACCGAGCAGAAGCGCGCGCGCCTGTAACCACTCCAATCGATATAGCTTCAGGATGGCATGTATTCACGGCATTCAGATTGACCATCAGGAGAACTGGACTTTGAAGTAGGACTTCTAGGGAACGCTTCTAGGAACAGACCTTCGAATCTGTTATCTGAGCCTCGTGCTAGCTATGATTATGTTTCATATGCTAGCAGGGACTCGTTCGGCAAGGGCCGAGAAGCTTCTGAGTGGAGTCAGAAGCGCAGATTGAAGTGTTTCAACATGTTGACAGACTGAGGTTGAGAGATTGTGAGAGATGGACCTGGTAGGAAACCCCCAGGCCCAGGCTGCACTCCAAGAACGGTTTGAACAGCTTTTGAACCGAGTGCAGCAGCTGTCAGTGATTACGGAACACCAACAGCAGGAAATTGCTGAGTTGAAAGCTCAGTTAGGACATTAGAGTTCTCTTGCTCAGTCTCCCTTCCAGAGCCATTCTGGCGATGTTTCGCGTCCCTCTCCGCCTCCCAGTATGAAGCCTAAGAAGCCCAAAATCTTTTCGGAGAAGGCCGAGGATGTGGACACTTGGATTGCCTTGTGGTAGAACCTGTACCACATTACAAAGACCCCTCCAGAGGAGCAGGCCCTCATCGCAGTGACCTATCTCTCGCCGACCCTCCAGGTGAAGCTGGCAGAGGAGGCCAGGGCAGAAGGAATCCCCATCACGTCGTTGAAAAGACTGAAGGAGGCTTTGTACCGCAGCTTCCCAGACCTCAACGTCCAGGAAACCCTCCGATCTGAGATTAGACAGATCTGTGCGAAGAAGGGGGTATGGGATTACATGAATAAGTTCAGGGGGATCGCGTGCCGGTTGACGGATGTGACTCAGACGGACTTGATGTACGACTACAAGGCAGGGCTCCCCAAAGCGGTGTCCGATGAGATCGGACGGGTTCACCCCAAGCCAGACACATTGCCAAAACTGATCACAGAAGCACTGAAAGCAGAGAAGAGAGTTGCAGGGGGGAACAGAGGAAACCATTGGAACCATGGGCAGTCAAATGGGGGGCAAAAGAAGAACGGAGAACCAGTCCCCATGGACCTGAGTGCTCTCTCTCGAGCCAAAAAGCAGCAGCTGAGAAGAGAAGACCGTTGTTACTTGTGCAAAGAGAGGGGGCACATTCAGTCCGACTGCCCAGGCCCCCGCAGCAGCCAGGCTGAGCCCAGTGGCGGCAGGAGGAATGATTGGAGAAGGGGTGGAGAGAGGCAAATGATTCAGAACCAACAGTATGGGATCCCTCCGCCCCGGGGTAACCAAAGGAGTCAGCAGCAGCAGCAGTACCCTCCTCGCAGGCCGTGGGGGAGGTACGATCAATGACAGAACGGGCAGGGGCGACGCCAGCCTCCCTACGGTCAGAGCCAAAATTCAGGGCAGCGGCCTCCGTAGAGACGGCCAGGTGTGCGTCCCGCCCGTCTCGAAGCTGAAGAGGACGAGTATGAGGATGAGTATTTGGGAGACGAGGATGAGGAGAGAGAGAGGGATGCAGATTTGAGAGAGGATGCTCGAAGACATGGCGAGAGCCCAGTGAGGGCAACAGGGGAGAGAAAGGACGATGCATAGGTTACCCATGGGAGAGGACCCAACGTTCTCCACTGCAACCGTATGCACTCATTCCCCCAACGCTTGCCGGAGTCCAGAGACGGGGAAGCGTATGAGACCGACTACTTGAGGTTAACCGCAGCACCCCTTCAGAGAGAGGCTCTGAGGGAAAGTGACAGCCCTCAAAAGCCGCCAGGTACTCAGCTTCCCCGGTCAGTCGACCTAGTTGCCTCCGTTCCTTTCGAGAATGAATACGCTGCACTAACCTCTTTTTCCTCTATTCTTCTACAGCAGACAAGAACCATGGACAGCACGGCAGCACAGAAAGGACCGGCAGGCAGGCGCGGACAGCGTCCATCCCGACGCCCGGGTGATGGCAGACGTCGACCCATTTTGATGTGCCTTCGCGGGACGGTGAACGACACACCTGTCACGATCCTGTTTGACCCGAGAGCAGATGAGAATTACATGTTTGCTTCCTTTGCTCATTTGCATGGCCTTCTTGTCCGTAGGTTTGGGAGGCCGACTGATTGCGAGGGAGCATTTGCAGGGGACCTGTCTCACCAGGTGTCCGAGTACGTCCCCGCGGATGGGTGTCGACTGAAGATTGACGAATACAAGGATCAGGTCAGCTTCACTCTCACCAATCTCAAGAAATATGATTTGTTTCTTGGGATGCGGTAGTGTGAAAACCGTGATCCCGTTTTTTGTCTGAAAATGAAGAAATTGTGGTTCGACTTCGAAGGAAAGAGGATCCTCCTTCGAGGGGATACCACTCCTGAGAAGAAGAGTTCTCGGATAGATGGACCCATGACTGTCAGAGAGGCCACGAGAGAAGTGAAAAAAGAAGCACCTTTCTTTCTCTGCAGATTGGAAAGAATTGAGAGAGAGGAGGAAGAAACGGAGGTTGAGAGAGAAAGGAGAGAGGTGGGAGAAGTTGAAGTCGACCCGAGAACTAAGGAGGGGAGGGGATACAGGAAAGGAAGCCCCCCTTTTGTGAATATGAGAAAGTGATGGCATCTCCCTCCCTGTACCCTGCAGCAAGGGAGATCTTGAAGGAGAACAAGGAGTTGTTTCCGGATGAGATTCCGAAGCTCCCACCCAGGAGGGGAGACCTAGACTTCAAGATCGAACTGGAGCTAGGGGTTCAGCCTCCTGCGAAGCCTCCGTATCGCCTCTCCTATGCAGAGTTGGAAGAGATGAAGAAGCAGTTGAAGGACTATGTGGACAGAGGGTTCATTCGTCTGTTGACGTCCCTCTTTGGTGCGCCGGCATTCTTTGTGAAGAAGAAGGATGGCACTTTCCGCATGGTGATCGACTACAGGTCTCTTAACAAGGTAACGGTGAAGGACACATTCCCACTTCCGCGTGTAGAGGAGCTGATGGAGACCCTCTTTGGAAAGAGATGGTTTACAAAGCTGGATTTGCGTCAGTTTTTCCACCAGCTCTGCATTGCGATGGGAGACAGCTACAAGACGGCTTTCGTCACTAGGTGGGGAACGTTGAGTGATTGGTGATGCCATTCGGGGTCTCGAATGCACCGCCCGCAAGCATGCAACTGATTACGCTTGCGATGCGACCTGCACTAGGCTGGTGTATCATCGTCTTCATTGATGACATTCTTGTGTACAGCCGGACACTGGCACAGCATGTGAAGGATGTCAAGTGGGTACTGGATCTCTTGAGAGCAAACAATCTCTACGTCAAGATCAAAAAGTGCGAGTTCTTCACCAACAGCACCCACTTCCTGGGGTTTGTCATCAACACGAAGGGCATCATGCCCAAACGCCTGAAACTCGAGCTGATCCGAGACTGGCCGGATCTAAAGGACCTACACGAGCTGCAAATCTTTCTTGGGGCAGCCAATTGGGTTCGAAAGTTTGTGAGAGGTTTTGCATTGATCGCGCAGCCCCTGACGAAGGCGTTGAAGAAGGGAATGAAGTTCACGTGGACGGAGGAGATGAAGACAGCCTTCTGCTCACTAAAAGAGGCGATTATCAACATCACCTCCCTGTACATCCCCGATTCTGAACGCCCATTCGAGATCTTTGGGGACGTGTCTGAGCAGAGAAATGCACTCGGAGGTGCATTGATGCAGCAGGACCTGTGTGTTAGTTGGCTCCGTCCGGTGGCCTTCGTATCGAGAACGCTGACGAAGGAGGAGAGGAACTATCCCATCAGAGAGAAGGAGTTGCTTGCTACCATCTTTCTCCTCAAACACTGGCACCCGTACGTCAGTGAGACGACAACAGTATGGACGGACCATGAGAGCCTCAAGACACTCGACTTGACAGCATCTTACGCAGAGGCTCGAGGACGTGTGAGGAGATGGATGTCTTTCTTACAGGAGCTGGGGATGAAACTGAAGTACCTCCCAGGTGCAAAGAACATACTCGCCGACGCTTTGTCCCGGCGCCCCCCTTCAGAGAAAGTATACACAGTGATGGGTTATGAAATTTGTTTGCAGACGAGTAGCAGCCTCCTTCCAGATGAAGAGTTTCTCCAGAAAGTCAGAGATGGCTACCGAGAAGACAAATTCTTTCAAGATGCCCTGTTCTTTCTGTCTCCAAGTGCTGAGGGACAGAAACGAGAGGAGCCGCTGCCTTTCTTGCGCTTTCAACTGTCACATATGGAGACAAGAGCGGACTTCTCTACTACAAGAACAAGTTAGCCATCCTTATGAAGAAATTGCAGAGAAATCTGATCTTTAAGTGCCACGACGTCCCAGGTGCGGGATATTTGGCGATTAAAAAAACCTATCTGCGACTGATTGAAGACTTTTACTGGCCGAATATGTTCTCTTCAGTCGCCGCCTATGTTCCTCACTGCGACGCGTGCCTCCGGAACAAGCAGGCGAATCAGAAGCCCTTCGGACTTTTGCAACCTCTGCCTGTTCCTGCTCGGCCTTACGATTCGGTCTCGATGGATTTTGTCTGTGCTCCCCCACGTATACACTTTCAAGGTGAGTGGGTGGACTCAGTTCTGACTGTGATTGATCGTTTGTCCAAGAGACCGCACTGGATTCAGTGTGCGACGACGATCACTGCAGAAGGAGCAGCACGCCTCTTTTATGATCACATTGTCTGCTCCTACGGTCTCCCATTAGAGATTGTGTTAGATCGAGACCCAAGGTGGATGGCGGAGTTCTGGAAAGGACTGCATAAACTGGCAGAGACCCGCCTGATGATGTCATCATCCGGGCATCCTCAGATGGATGAGCAGAGCGAGATTTACAACCGAACGCTGGAAACAATGTTGCGATGTTTTTGTGGAGATCATCAATCCGAATGGCCCAAGCTTTTGCCATCGCTTGAGTTTGCGTGCATCTCAAGTACGCACTCGGGTTTGAAGGCAACACCGCATGCAGTTCTTTACGGCTTTGAGGTAAGGACTTTCCCGTCTCTACTGGTTGCAAGACGTACAGCGACGGCAGCGGAAGACTTTCATCTGTGTCGTCAGGCCCTCCTTGAAGAGGTGAAGGAGCGACTTGAGAGAGCGAATGAAGAGGCAAAGAGGAAGGCCGACCAGAAGAGAAGGGAAACGACTTTCGTTCCAGGAGATTGGGCGCTAGTGCACCAAAAATTTTTCGAGAGTGAGCGTCTTCCTTCCGAACGGAAAGCCAAGCTGAGTTATATTTGGTATAGGCCGTTCGAGATTGACAAGAAGGTGGGGGAGGTGAGTTATGAACTCATGTTCCCCGCTGGAGTCAGGAAGTATCCAGTTGTCCACGTCTCTTACATGAAGGCGTACCCTGTCTCCCCCGAAGACCCTCCACCCCATGTTCTCTTGCCAAGATTCGAGGAGGCGGAGTGGGAGGTCGATAGGGTCGTTGACATGCGAGGGAAAGGGAGGATGCTGGAATATCGTGTGGTTTGGAAGGGATACTCGGAGACTGAAGCAACTTGGGAGCCGCCTGAAAACCTCAAGAACGTGAAAGACGCGATTAAGGCCTTCAGGGAGCTCCATAGACTTCGATGACGAAGAAGGAGATGGGGAAAGAAATAAGGGTGTCATGGGAACATTCATGTTTGTCTCTTTTTCTTTGTGTTGCTCTTGTCATCTGCTTTGCTCTCGTCAATTCATCCTTCCTCACCCTTTTCCTTGACTTTCTTGCGCCTTGCTGCTTAGAAAAAGAAAGAAAAAAAGAAAAAAAGAAAGAAAGAAGGAAAGAAAGAAAAGAAGGAAAGAGTGAATGAAAAAATGATTGAATGAATGAATGAAAAAAAGAGAATGAAAGGAAAAAGAAAAAGAAATGAAAGGCTTAGCAAACGAAAGGTGGAATAAGAAGGAATAAAAACAAGGGAAAGGTGGAAAGAGAAAAAAGAAAAAGGAAATATAGACAACAGCTTGAGAAGTTGCTAACGCACTTCTTCCGTGAGGAGGGAGAGGTGTACACTGATTGACCCACTGACACACTGATTGGTGCACTGACATACTGACGTTAAATGGAATATGACTCGAGGACACTTCCTCTCATGTTTTTCTATCTGTCTTTATCCTTTTTTAATGCATCTCGATACAGATTCTTTTCTCTGTGTCTTGATTCTTATCTTCTCATGCACATTTGATCTCTCTCTATGTATTCTTGTGTACCTCCTCTCTGAAGCGAGTTGACATGTGCATTCGCAGGATCTCTTTGTCTTTTCCGACTGTGAAAGTGTTTCTGGTATTTTCTTCCTGGCGCATACCGAACCAGAACCACTTTGCGGGAGGAGAGCTCCACTGCACAGACACCGCCTCTTGAGTGCCTGTGGTGTCGTCATTCATTATTTGCAGAGTGAGTGGATAGATGATGAGTGAAAGTGTATGACTGGCTCTGGGGCGATCTCTACATAAGCTCATATGCAGGGACAGATTCATGAAGCTTCTTGTGGTGACTGATCGCTTGCACGCGCCGTCATCCCGTTCTCGTTTGCTTGAGGCAGCGATGTTCAAGATGAACGGTTGGCACTCCACGCACACGCTTGTGGCAGTGTCCGACAACCTGTGTCGGTCGTTGTATACTGACTTCTTGCGTGATTCGAATCTGATGCAAGGGAGAAAGGAAAGAGCATCAAGGAGAAATGAAGCGATTGAAATTGAGTACGAGATCTAAGATCGTGTGTGGACACACGCCTTGGGAGGACGGGCATGTGTGACGTGAATGCTTGTAGCCGCGCCGCCTCTAAGCGTTGGTGTGGGCCAGTCGGTGGCGTTGAGAGAACGCATGAGCCTGCCTTGCGGGACCGAGCGGAAGCGCACGCGCCTCTAGCCACTCCAATCGATATAGCTTCAGGATAGCATGTGTTCATGGCATTCAGATTGACTATCAGGAGAACTGGACTTTGAAGTAGGACTTCTAGGGAACACTTCTAGGAACAGACCTTCTAATCTGTTATCTGAGCCTCGTGCTAGCTATGATTACGTTTCACATAGGGAGTGTAACTGGTGATGTCGTGCACAGATGTGTTGTATACCCATGCATACTGTCTGCATACTGCCGCCCACTTCCCTGGATTCTTCTCCACACACTTGGCCAACATGTTCACGAGCGTTTGGTTGAATCGTTCAGTCAGACCGTTCCCTTGAGGATGATGGGCAGTCGTTTGAATCCGCTCAACTCCTAAGAGTCGATACAGTGCGGAAACGATCTCTGCACAGAAGTTTGTGCCTCGGTCTGAAAGAAGAAAACGAGGGAAGCCGTGATCCAGAAACACAAAGTCAAAAAGTAGACGTGCAATTGTCGTTGCTGACATCTCCACGAGAGGGAAGACGTGCGCCGACTTAGTGAAGTGATCGGTAACAACGAGTATGTACTTGTATCCGCCTGGAGCTGTTCGAAACAGACCTACGATGTCCATTTCATAAAGCTCCCTCGGCCCCGAAACAGGAATGGAGGTCACCTCCGGATCGGTGCCTCTTGCTGGTGTTCGCCTCTGGCAAGGCCTACAGGTCTCACACCAGTCCTTCACGTCGTTCGCCATGGAGGGCCACCAGAAGCTCTCCCTCACTCGATACAAAGTGTGACGAGTGCGGAGGTGCCCGAACAAAGCGTGATCATGGTTGGACGCAATCACGCGATCCCTCAGAGCTGCAGGTACCACAAGCTGCTCCCTGTCCCCCTTCATGTAGTACAGGATTTCGTTCTCCATACGAAAGCGATCTGCAGACAGCAGGATGGTTCTGGACACATGGTCGTTCTGAGGCAATTCTGTTGTTTTCAAGTATCTGATGCATGGACCTGTGTATGCATCACCTCCTGAATGCTTCTGCAAATCCTCAAGAAAACCCTCTCCCTGCTCAGAAGGCTCTCTCTCCTCCCACACATTTCCTTCTTTATCTCCTCTGTGATCGGTCTCTTCGGTTTTGTTTGTGTCCACTGGCTCTACCGGAGCAGCAGGCACTGTTCCATCTGCTTTGCAGGGAGCGATGGAAGAGTCGGATACCTTCTGCCTCAAGCGACTGAGTGCATCTGCCTCAGAGTGCAACCTACTAGGGATATGCTGAATGTCGAGGTTATAATCAGCCAACTCAGTGGCCTACCTCTGCAGCTTTACGTTGTTAAGCTTCTTATCTTTCCAGGCCAAAAAGGCCTTATGGTCCGTCTACAGGGTGTTTTTCTTACTGAGAAGATAGTGCCTCCACTTGCGGAGACAGTGCATGACCCCGAGTCCCTCCTTCTCCAAGATGCCCCATTTCCTCTCCGTGGTAGTCAAGGTCTTCGAACAAAATTCGATCACCCTCTCTATCTCATCTATTCTCTGGTTCAAGACTCCTCTCACTGCCTCATCGCTTGTATCCGCCTTCACGATGAAAGGTTCGAGCACTCGTGGATGAGCAAGGCAAGGTGTCTCGCAGAGTCGGTTGTGCAAGGTATCGAAAGCGGCCTGTGCCTCTTCTGTCCACCTAAATGGAATCTGTTTCTTTTTTTCTCCTTCTGCTGTTTTGAGGAGGGTGAAGAGGGGAAAAGCAATCTTGCTGAATCGTTCAATGAACTGTCGATACCACCCAACCAGTCCTAAAAAGGAACGCATCTCTGCTCTGTCCCGTGGAGGTTCCATGTTTCTGAGCGCCTCCAGCTTTGTTAGGTCTTGTCTAATCCCATCTGCAGACAAGAAAAAACCCAGATACTTTACCTCTGACAGAGCAAACTGCGCCTTCTCTACCTTCAGTTTGAGACCGCACTTCCGCACTCGGTCTAAGAGGGTCCAAAGATCCTCTAGATGCGAGTTGAAGTCTTTTGAGAATACGATCAGGTCGTCGATGTACATGAGCGCAAGCTCACGGGGAAGCCCTAACAGCACCAGTTGCATGGCTCGCTGAAATGTTGCTGGTGCATTGATTAGTCCTTGAGCCATGACTTTGAACTGATACAGCCCGAATAGTATGACGAATGCTGTCTTTTCTTTGTCCTGTTTTCTCATCCCGATCTGCCAAAATCCTGAAGACACGTCCAAGACAGTGAAAACTGAAGCCCCCTCCACCAGGTGGACTACCTCGTCGATGCGAGGCATTAGGAACCTGTCTTTCTGCGTGGCTGCATTCAGCTTCCGAAAGTTGAGACAAAAGCGGATTGTTCCGTCGGGCTTAGCGACTAACACCACCGGAGTCGCCCATGTGGAGGACGAGGGTTCAATCAGCCCCGCTTCCTCCATCTGCTTCAATTCCTCCCTCAGCATCTCTCTCTAGCTGTAGGCGACTCTATCATAGTACCACCGAATAGGTGGTCCCATCATGTGCACTTCGTGCACGATCTCTTTTCCATCCACCTGCAGCCTTCCCAAATCAAAGCGATGCTGAGACCAAGCATCAGGAAATAAATTAATTACCTCTGTGAGTCGTTTTTGTTGTTCTGAAGAGAGATGATCAATCTTGGCTCTTTTGGAGACTTCGGACAAGGACCTGCCTTTAGGTCCTCCCATCACCCTTTCTCTCTTTCTCTCTGCCCGTTCCCTTTCCATTTCTGCTGGTGTCCGTTTGTTTGAGCTCTGAAAGCTTGGTGAGCTCGATGAGCTCTTGATCGCACATACAGCTTGGAAGGATCTCTAAGCTGCTCTCCGAGCATACCTGTTGCCCGGCATCTCGTCCTTCATTCTCTTCCATTGTCCGTTCGTTTCCTCATACTTCTTCTCGAGTTCGCTTTGTTGACCTACATGCCATGCATCCACCCAGAGAGCCACCACTGCTTGTTCTCTCGAATTCTTGATGGAGATTGCCTTGGCTATCTCCTGTCCGGCTCCTAGGATGCATTCTTCCTCCCCAAAGTTGGAAACTCTCATCTTCACAACTTCTCCTCGTTCTACCTTCAGCACTTGATCAGGGACGGCCAGCTGGAATTTCCTATTCTCCTGCTGCCATTTCTTTTCGATATGGATTTCTGCCCCTGACTCAAACCTACTCACTGAACAAATGATCTCCACCTCCGCTTGCCTAGGCGGGATAGAAGAACGCTGCACAATAGAGACAGGCTGCTGCTGAAGTGAGATTGTGAAAGAGAGAGGAAAGACTAGAAAGTGCGAGTAGATCATTCTGTTGTTCTTTAGGTCGAACGTGATATCCTTCTTATTAAACAGGAAATCCAAGCCTAACAGAAGCTCGCTGTCGCTCCCCCAAGTGACGAGAACGTCCTACGGGAGTGCAGGAAGAGTTGATTGGGGATGAAAGAGGAAAAACGTCGTCTCCTCCACCACCTCCACATTGGCTCCTCCATACACCGTCAAGTCAAATTTCGTCTCCCGAATTTTACACCCACATTTTCGTGCAAACGCCTCACTGCTCAATCTGAGACCTGTACATGTATCAAGACGTGCAGAGATGTATACGCCTTTGTCATTCACATTCCCACTGACACACATTTGAGTGATGCACTGCCCTGCATTATGAATCGCACTCACAGGACAGGATTCACTGCTGGCCATTGCTGGCAGGTCACGTGTCTTCTCTTCACTCTCGACTGAAGACCTGGAAGGATGGACAGGACACGGGGCCTTCAGCCACGCCTGCTCCTCCTGTTTGACGAGCCCCCTCTGTTCTTGTAGAAGCCCTGGCACATTCTCCAACCCTCTGCCCGAGGATCTTTGCACTCAGCTACTAAGTGAGGGCCGTTGCAGACCCGACACTTCACTCCGTCAGATGAGCCGCCTCTGCCACCCCCATTCTGCCCTCCACTCTGCTGCCTGTTTCCCTGCCAGTGGCTTCCCTAGTTGCTGTTCCCTCGGCCTCTGTCTTCTCCGTTGCCCCGATGGCTGTTCGATCTGTCAACCTGAGACTGGAGAGCTGTGACTTGGCCTTGAAGCTATGAGAGAACACGGGTGAGATCACTGCACAGCAAGGCTGAAGCTTGTATACTGCACAGCAAGGCTGAAGCTTCTTCGTGTTCTCTAACTCGCTGAAGTCTATCTTTCAATACATGCAGAGATGGATGACTGTTGTTTACTCAGAGGTCTCCGAGAAGCGGAGAGCTCTAGCTACCACTTGTTACGCTCTTAGGAACTAAAGTGAGGACTTAACATATAACTTGACTTATCGAGCTTAACGTACGTAGAGGAATCTGTCCATCAGACCTCCTTGTTCCTTTCGTATTGTTCTGTTTCAATCTTAATCAATCTTATTCTTTCCATGCATTGACTTGTATGTCTGCTTCTGTATTTCCGAATTAATTCTTTTTCCATAAAACCTCAGGGCATGGGTGACACCGTAGCAGACGGCCTGACGTCGGACACTTGTGCCTGCGCTTTCTTAAGCACCGTCTCTACTGATTGCCCGGCGCTGCCCCTTCACCTGCTAGTTCGATTTATGTGTACGGTGAACTAACTTCGGTGGAGCTTGCCGTAACACATACGTTTACTGAAAAAAATATATCATAAGTGTATATGCACCTAGACGTTTATATTATAACAAGTTACTATTCGTCTAGAGGGTTAGGTTGGTGGCGGTACAGAGGAAGAGAATGGGTCTCTAGCTAGGAGACGGATTCCGAGTTCGTATCCCAAATCAACATGAATCAATTTACTATTAAAGAAGTCTACGAACGCAGTTTGTCAACGCACGAGCCTATTTCTTAGTCTCAAATCAATCTATCAACATTATGACTCTGATCAACGTTCGAACTTCTCCATTATAACTGCCATCCACTGTCTAGAACAACTGAACGATCATCTGTGTCCCAACGTTGCTACAAGTTGCTCTGCAACGCTTCATACAAATTCAAATACCGAATCGGCTGACGCATGCAAACCGTGCGTCAGGGCTTAGACCCCGGCAGATCTCAACACCCGCCGCGAGGCCCGCGCCCGTCCCGGCGCCTGTGGAATGCCTGGGTCCGCACTGGCATCGCCGCCCGACCCGAGCCGTCCTGGTGCCGCCAAGCAGTCCAGGACAATATAGCGATCAAGAAATGTGCAGATGAATAATCATGAATTCAATACCCCAAATAATTTTTTATTAATGAATTAATTAAATTATATAAGTGATTTATTGGTGCCCTAGTAGAGCACTCTCGCCGTTTTTTCTGGTTAACAAACAAAACTTAACAAGTTATACACTGGCAACTATGAGAAATAGGATAATATATTAAGATAGGATAAAATTAATATACTGGCTTGGGTGTTTCTAGGATTGCATGTGTCGTAGTCCACTGCCGGACTTTAACATGCACTAAGGTACTGGGTAGTACCGAGCTAAAACATTTCAAGTTGTCCTAACATTTAATTATTAGTAATAATGTACGTGACAGTGTGCTGCTTCAAAGTTTTAAAAAACACAGTCTATAACAATTTAGCAAACTAATACAAAGTAGTTAGCAAATGAATTCACATCTTTTTTTTTTTAAGCTAGTTTTTAAGCTTACACTATTATTTCATCAGATTTGACAGAGCTTCTAAATCTTCTTCCTCTTCATCATCACTGCAAGACCGCTCTTTCAAACCTGTATCCGTAACTTCAACCTTGTTTCGAACTCTACGTGCCATTTCTTCACACTGCACTTTACCCTCCCCCCCCTTTTCGTTTCTGGATGCTGCGGACTCTTCCACGGCTTTCACATTCACTCCCAACTTCTCGTCCCTTTCCAACTCGCGAGAGCTCTCAATTGACGGAGCTGCTTGCTTGCTGACATCCCCACAGACCGCGTTGGCATCCTCCGGCCCCCCATTCGACTGATGACAGGGGCTTCCCTCCCGACTGCCCCCCTGCCGCCTTTCCGATGGAACGCCTGACCCCGACTGTGGTGAGTGTTGGGTCTCATTGCTCACACCCTCCTTTGTTTGACAATGTCCCTCTTCTTCTTCCGCCTCCACCTGTGACCGAACTTTTCGAAGGAACGAACAGAGACGCCTGCATGCATAGAATGAAACAACTAATCCAGACGTACAGATTCAGAGAGAATCACATGAATTTACAGATTCACATCTCCTTATACTACAATGCATCCCACACACCTATGCCAGGCAGACTGTATGACTTCTTCCTTTCTGACCAGCAGACAGAATGAAGACAGCCCCCGAGCTAAAAACATCCCCCCCCCTCCCCAATACCAAGACGAAAGGTGAGAGGCCGAGCTGGGTCAAAATGAGATTCACAAAATGGTTGCGTGCAATTATGCCGTCAAAAGGACACATTTACAACCACACATACACAGCTAGTCTGACACTTCACAGGCGGAGAGGCGGAGAGGCGGTAGAAAGACTGCGGAGCATTTTTTCTTTCGAAGAACAGAGAGACAGAAGAAACGAGAGAGAGAGAGAAAGAGAGAGAGCGGGAGGGGGGGGGGAAGGGAGAGGGAGAGGTAAGTAAGAAGCCCGAGGCCGAATGGAATCAAATTTGCCTCTGTGTAGACAAACGAGAAAAAAAGCAAAAAATTCTGAGGATGCGCAGAAGCGACACACGAGATACGAAGAAGAACAGAGGAGGCACCACGGGAGAGGTTGCGTGACTGACTGACCACATGAGTGCGTTCTTCTCGACACTTTCCAGAAAGCCCTCGTGGGACCTGACCATCTCTCCAAAAGACCCCGTCTCCCCCATACAGTCCTTCAGAGAACGGAGGTATTCATCCGCATACACGTAGCGGGAGAGGGCCCTGCACACACACACACACACACACACATGCCTGCCTGCCAACCAACCGATCCCACACGTCTATAAAAAGAATCCATCCGCAGGACATCCCTAGAGAAAGGGACCAACAAGTTGTTACAGCGACAGATCTCTATCTACTCTTTTCTCTCCCCCCTCTCTTCTCTCTTTGGGTCAAGGGACTACCTTTCCTTCCTCGCATGATCTCATGGAGACACAAACACGATCACACTCTTATTTTCCCGCAATCCTTCCCCCCCCTTCCCAACTCACCTTTGCACAGGCGACTTCTGCAGCCATTGCACAAAATCTCTCAGAGTTCCTGCTTCTGCTTCCCCCCCCTGGCCAAGCCTCTCCTTCTCTGCATGCCCAACCCGAGTCTGCTCTTCCTTCTCCCCCCCCTCCTCTGCTCCTGAAGGCGAGGAGGCCATGAGGGCAGCGTGCACTTCCTTGGGCATCTTCAGCAGAGTCTCCTCGGGAGTGTTCACCTTCCCTTCCACCGCGTCTACCCACAGAGTGAAACAGAAACGGGAGGTCCAGGAAGGCCGCACTGCGTGAAGAATCTGCACAGGAAGGACAAGAGCAGAGAGCAAAATTGAAAAGACTTTAACTCAATGAAAGGAAGGGAGAAGGGAAGAAGGGTGTCAGAGAAAGAGACAGGGAGAGAGAAAGGCGAAAGAAATGAAGAGGAATGTAGCTTGCTTCACTGCTATCTACAAAATGTCCCTTCTCTCCACGACTTTTCTTCTCCAAAGGACCTCCGGCACTCAAAACAACGACAAATCCGAACGCAACAACCAGACTCTCACACCCGCGAGAGCAAAACACAGACAGCAAACTCAATTCTACATACATGTCAACGGACAGGGAAAAGGCGAGGACAGACATGACACAGAACAATCAGCAGAATGCATGCAAGGAGCGAGAGGCCAAAGAACACAGAAGGTACAGACAGCCCTATTGAGGCCACCGACCGACCCGATCACTGAGGAAGAGAACAGCCCTATTGTGGAGGGGGGGGACTTTAGTTTCCCTTTGGAGAAAGGGCAGGAGTGCGATCTCCCCCCCGTCTCCCTCCTGCCAGAGGGGGTTCAGGTAGACCAGGCAGGAGAGACGCCGGCGAGAGGGGGGGCCTGCTTTCTTGCATCCGTTTCTTTCATGTAAGAAACACTTTGTGTTTCTACTTCTCATTCCTTCACTGAATTCCGCTTGATTCCTTTTATGCGTTTCTTAATACCAGCGTTTCGGACATACCCTGAAGCTAGTAGTTCGGTCAGACAGAGAGCCATGCAGTGGCGAGGAGGAAAACTCACAGAGGGAAAGAAAGGACACTGTGAGGGAGGGAGAAAGGCCCAAGAACAGAACGAAGGAGAAGCAGACGAAACGCGGTCGATGGGAACCAACAAGGGATTCTTCATGCAGAGATACCTGGGAGGGAAGGAACGAAGCGTACACAGCGGATCATGACTGAACAGCGAAGCCGCGGCCCCACTTCACTTCTTGTCTCTCTCTGATTATCCAACCACGATTCCCCCCGCACTGCCAGGGCACCTACCTGCATTGTCATAGTGACATGGGAAGCACCCTCCCCTCCCGGCATTGAACTGGAGTTTCACTGTCCTCCCGTCGTTCCGGTTGCCGAGGTTTAGAGAGGGCAGAAGAGAGGTGAGGCGGTCAATCAGTTCGACACTTCCCTTTCTGCATGGTCAAAAAGGCAGACAAGTACCTTAACGTTCAGAAAGCATTCAATTCTTTTCTTCATTATTCACATCAGGATGCCTGCCAGTGGAGCGGTCGGCAAAGCCCGATGTTGTCTTTGTTTTTGCGACAACAGCAATAGAGACAGACTGGTCAGACAGACAGACAGGAAGATAAAACAAAAAAGGGGCGGGAGGGAATTTGGGGATTTAGAGGCCGTCTCTCAAAGCAAGACATGCATTGCTTTTTTCTCTTCTCTTCCGGTGTGATCTCATCGCATTGCATTACGACTCAGTGGACAGACAGGAAAGAGCAAAAAGGAAAGAGATGAAGCGGCTGTGAGCTAAGGGGGCAGACATGATATCGATGAAGAGGGGGTGGGGAGCGCTCGGCGTCACTGAAGGAAGGCCGATCTTTGGATCTGCATAGGTCTTCCTGTGTCATGTCAGATCTATAAGCTATGTCATTTTTCTTTCGTTCGATCTCTCTTTCTCCGCGTGCGTGAAAGTGCATATCTGTGTCCGTGTGTGCTTGCGTGCAGGCGTGCGTATGAGGATCCAGACGAGTTTCCTATGAGCTCCTTCCTATTCATTTCTCTCCCTTTCTACCCTCACAGACATTCTTCTCGGTCTCCTTCTCCTCCCCCCCCTCTCCCGTTTCTGACTTTTTATGCTAACTACTCTTCCTTGCCGCTGTCTGCCGTGACAGACCGAAAGAAGCTGTCCAAGAGAGGCGCCGCATTCTTTAGTTCAGCTTCCTTCAAACTGAGGAGGTCCAATTCCCATATGTTAGGCTTCTCTATGAGAGAGGTGGCGAATTTCGTTCTGTTCTGGATGAACTTCTTGGCCTCCAGCAGCGCCTCCATTTCCTTTCGGAATCCATCGGCGACAGCGGGGACAAAGGCACTCTGCAGAGGACAGGGACAGCACCGGAAGGGAAACGAAGAATCGATGTTTTTTATTTGACTTTCTCAATTTAAAATTTTCTGCATTGAGGGCCTGGCAGTCATAGAAGAAGACAACTTTTTTTATTTGACTTTCTCAATTTGAAATCTTCTGCAGTGAGGGTCTGGCAGTTACAGAAGAAGAGAACCACTGCACAGCACTCCAAAATCTGTTTGCTCTTCGGATAGCCCACATGGGCGAAATCGGGGAGGGGAACAGACAGAGAATTTGAGGGGAAAAGGGAAAAGGGACGGATACACCAAAAAGGAGCAATAAAGACGACGGAGCAACTTCCCAAAGAGACAACAATGTGCTGCGACTCTCCAGGAACCGACTGACGTCGACGACAAGGAAGCCCTTTTCATCCTGCAAACAGAACAAATAAAAGAGGAAACGAAAGACACAACCAGAGGTTGTCTCCTCGGTGCGCGAGCGCGCGCGCACACACACACACACACACACGCAGAGGCGCACGCACGCACGCAATACGCGGTCACAGGTCGCTGAAAAGGACTTGTTGGGGAGTCCAGGGAAAAATCAGCAGGAGGCATACAACTCCCTGACGGATGATGGAGGTGTGAACGACGAAGAGAACAGAGACGAGCGCAGAGGAGACGGAGGAGACGGCATGCGGATGATTCATCAGTGCAGAAAACTCCAAGCAATGAGGCCCACCAGTTCTCTCACATTCTGCACGGTCAGCTTTGATAATTCAAAGTCCCTGAAGACAGTGCCACTCGGTCCCGTTTCCATTTGAGAAGCTCTCAGCTCTCTTCAGCGAATCCCGAACAGTTCGCCGTCTCTGAAGATTTTGCACTCAGACACCGTCTACACATGTACGACAGTGAGTATCAGCATGCATCAACAATAAGCAAGCAATTTCACACCGCGGGAACTACACAGTATGTCCAATCAGAGACAATATATGCGCAAAAGGCAGTCTAACAATACATCGAAAAACGCTATCATGTCGAATCTGTTCGCATATGGCCGGAAATTGTAAGTCTGGGGATGTCAGACTGAGGCATGCCAGGGCCCATGCGCATCGCGGTCTTTCCGGGGTCCGCGGGGCCCTCCCGTGTTCCGGGCCATTCATGGCCACTCTGAGCTGATGTTGGATCATTCACGGATCCCTCAATTGCAACCGAAGAATTCTTTCCTGACACCACGCGCCCACGCACTATTGAAGTTGTGAAGCCTTCTGGAAGCAACCAGTTGGATGGAGGTGTAGCCTGCAGTAGGCCAGCATTTTGTCGTTGCTCGGGTGAGATTTTTTCTTGAAAGCAATTTACCGAGACAGAAAGAAAGTCCAGTCTCCTCCCTTCCTTTCCGACTGAGAAGGAAGGATCTTTCTGTCGGTCCGCCTTGGCGGTGCATTGCCCCCCTCCTGTAGTTTGAAGGGAAAATGAGAAGAGCCGCTCCGCGTCTTGCGGGAGGGGGCGACACTCTGAACTCTCTCTTTCCGGGGTACAGAGACAAAATCTGGGTGCAGCTTCCAGAGGAGGTACGTGGAGACTGAAGGAGGGGGGGGGGGAGTCATTGTCCTTCCGTCACATAAAAACCTCACCAGGCCATCATTCTCCTTTGTCATTGCCCCCGCCTCCTCATTTAATTCCTTTGTCTTTGTCTTTGTTTCTACGTGCAGGTCCGGAAGTTTCAGATCAAACGGGGGCAGTCAGCTTTCGAGTCGGGGATGAAGGGTCTGATCGGGCAGGCACAGGGAGTCAAACGCTGGCACGACATGACGCTCAGCGCAAAGCCCGAGCGCATCGGCAGCACATACGGGACAGACTACAAACGGCAGATGGAGAGGGGTACCTTCGTGACGTTGAGAAGGTTTCAGATCGACGGACCAGACAGGATTGACGCGCACAAAAATCCAGATATGGTCAGTCAGCCAGTCACTCAATCAGTGTTTTTGTGCCAAGGTCATGAAAAAGACCAGCCAAAGCAGTTCACCCTTTGCAGTCTCTATTCCCGACTCCAAGAAGAGCCCCTTGCTCTTTCTGCCTGTCCAGTCAAAAAAGAGGTACGCGTAAAAGAAAGAAACGGAAAGCTCGGACGGCCCTCTTCCGGTCTGCCTCCCTCCCTTCCTCTCTCTCTCTCTCCCTCCCTCCCTCTCTCCCTTCCTCTCTCTCTCCCCCCCTCCCTCTCTCCCTCCCTCTCTCTCTCTCCTTCCCCCCCCCTCCCTTCTCTCAGTGTGTGCGTGTGTGTGTGTGTGTGCGCGCGCGCGCGCACGCGTGTGTGTGTATGTGCGTGTGTGTGTCCGTTTGTGTGTGTGTCCGTTTGTATGTGTGTGTGTGTGTGTGTGCGCGCGCGCGTGTGTGTATGTGCGTGTGTGTATGTATGTGCGTGTGTGTATGAATGTGCGTGTGTGTGTCCGTTTGTGTGTGTGTGTGTGTGTGTGTGTGTGTGCG
>JAHBMJ010005860.1:45871-62172 GCA_018398765.1 Chromera velia | reverse complement strand
TATGCTAAAGGCATTTTACCCCCCTATTCCCACACCACCGTCACTCACTCATCTATTTACTCACTCACTCATTCATTCATTCATTCATTCATGTATTCATGCATTCATTCACTCACTCACCCACCCGTACTCTCTTGCTCTTTCACCCACCTTCACTCACTTATCAACTCACTCACTCACTCACTTGCTCACTCACTTACTCACTCACTCAATCAGTCACTCACTCACTCACTCATCTACTCACCCACCCACCCACCTACTCACTCACTCACTCACTCGTTCACTCACTCACTCACTCACTCACTCACTCACGCACCCCGACATTCAGTCATCCATTCATCCATGCAACCATCCATCCATTCATTCATTTATTTATTCATTCATTCATTCATTTATTAACCCCTCCTGACTGATAGGTGCTATATGTAGATAGCCATTTTATGAGGCAGGTAGTCAGACACGCAGACACAGCCACAGATAAGAACAGCCAGGCAAAAGCAGACACAAGCATGTTTATCCCGTCTATCTCCATCTCCAGCATGCTTTCTCTTTCTGAAGGCGTGTGTGTTGGTCGCAGCGATTCCTGTGTCAAAAGATTAGCAACAGCTTAACAAGATCGCACTTCATCGGTTAGCAATGGTTGGCTCTAGTGGTTGGTTCCTTTGGCTTACCGGTCTTGGAGTTAATGCAATCATGCAGTTCATTGTCTCTGCTGGTGAAAAAGAGAACAAAGATAGAACAAAGCCGGCAAACGCTTTAAAAAAGTCTCTACCATCAAAACTCTAACAGTGTCGTACGTATGAATCATGGACCCATAAGAACATTATGGCTGGCAGTGTTGAAAATTGAAACGTCGTTCACAGTCTGACACTAAATATGCTTGCGATGTCCCCAACAACGTCTTGAGGTGTATTGTTGTCTACCGGATATTTTGGGAAAAGAAAAGTAAATAGACGCGGTCAGACCGAATTCGCCAGTCTAAGAGTAGGTACTGACCGTAGCAGACCGACATACAGTAATAGGCCAGAAGACCGAGACGTTTTTCAGACAGCTTTTGTACTGAAATGCATACATGCATATATGCATGTAAACAGCTGATAGAGCTGTGGCCGGGTTTTGGGGCGGCACGGTCGGGCTTTGGCATGGCCGCGCCTTCGGCGTATGCTGTTTAAACCTGCCTGGGGCGCCTGGGATACCCCAGACACACCGCAGGCGGCCCGCCAGGGCCGCCTGGGGCGACCCCAAGTGGTTTTGCCTAAGTTTATATAGAGCTGCCTGGGGCTAAGGTCGGTACCGAAGGTACCGACCTTGTCGTTATGAACCACGGTGCACGTGCCCGACCGGGTTTGCGCGAGGGACGCGCCGACGCGACCTCGTGATCTATATATGCATGCCACGGGTCATACAGACCGGTAGTAACTTTTTGTTTGGCGGTCGCGATTAGTGATAGATACCAGTGGATACACATTAAGTTGACGGTTGCTTTCAACTTTCGTCTCTTCTCACTCTTGTCACTGGAGATGCACATCATTGCACATTATTGTACATCCATTGATTAACTCACTGATTGATTCCATACTTAGCGTTTCTGCTTACTGACTACACTGATTGATAATTCCGTACTCGGCCTTCTCGCTTACTGACTGCACTGATTAATAATTCCGCACTCGGCCTTCCCGCTTACTGCCTGCCCAGCTAACTGCAATGCAGCAGAGTAGGTTGCGAGCCTTCGAATTTACAGGTAAACCTTCCACAAAGAGATAGAAGCATTATCAATGAATCATTAAAGTTGCGTTTAGATACTAAATCCTAGAATAGAGGCATTTTTAATTTTTTTTCAACGTTTTTCATACTATAGAGAGAATGCAGAAAGACCCCCTAACTGTCTGGGATGCCGCAGGCGGTCCGTAAGGACGGCCTGGGGAAGGTCACACATAAGACCCCAGGCGGCCCGTCAAGGCCGCCTGGGGTCAGCGCAGGCAGTCATTCTGAAGGTTTAGACAGCATGTTTTGGCACCCGGGCTTTGGCGGCCACTCCGGATCAACCATAAGAAGCCTTCTTGGGGGTACTTTCCGGGGTTATTACGCTTTTCTAGACCATTTGGGCGGGATCTTTCCAGGGCCCTTTTTTGGCGAAAGACATTGCATACATGGGCTGGGGTATTTTTGTTTTGTAAGTGCCCCCCGCTTCGCTTTCGGGGGCTATGCGTTGGCTGGGGTATTTCTGTTTTGTAAGTGCCCCCCGCTTCGCTTTCCGGGGCCATATGTGCATGGGTTGGGGTATTCTTGTTTTGTATAAGTGCCCCCCGCTTCGCTTTCCGGGGCCACCCCGGAAAGCGTAGCGTGGGGTACTTACAAAACACTAGCTCTACCCGAGAGCGCTGAGGCTGCGCCCATGAAGAGATAGCATAGTGATAGCACATGATAGCACGGTCTCAGGGACATGATTCATGAACTCCGTCACGGTCACTGTGGACAGTCTGACTGGATGGAGCTGCTGCTGAATTCCAGCTTGTGTCCGCTAGGTCTTTCTGGGCACTTTCAGCGGTTTGCATTCAGAAAGCATATAAGGCCGTGTCAAGAGGCAGACTGAGATCGAGGCCACCTTGCCTCTCCCAAGCCAACCTCAAAAACCAACTCTGTGCCATTCATCGTCCTCCGACTTTCATACTAAAACACCAAGAAAGAAGTGTGCAGGCCGAGAGGCAGAGATCAAGACACAGAAAGAAGAAGACACAGAAAGACTTCAGGCAAGATGGGGGGAGTTGGAATGAGTGAGCAGGATTTGAAAGATGCTATCAACATGGAAAAGCTCTTTGGACTGGCAAAAGACCATCCAAACTGCTCCAGCTGTGGAAAGAAGGTCCGCCACTTTGCCGTACTGGCTGCCGTCTTTTTGTCTGCGTTTCCTTCCATGTCCATCAGCCAATATGTCTCCTGGAGTATTGATTGTAAACCTTAACTGTGGAAGACCATCCCATGCACTTCAGCTGCGTCCTGTGACTTCTTCAGGGAGGGGGGGGAGAAATCATAGGAGGCAGATTGACCGGAAGTCAAGCTGGCTTGGCTGTCAGTTGAAGAAAGGGGGGCGTAGACGGGGAGGAGAAAGGTGTTAAGTCGGAGTAGTGACTCGTCTAAGTCGTCTTTCCCTCTTGGTGACAGACAGTACACATGCTCGAAGAGGTAGACAGGGTGGACGCGAATCTCTGAAGCAGGAGTTTTCGAAGGGCATTGTGAGATGGTGTCAACCCTACAGTAGATTTCGAGGAAGGCCGAAAGACAGGCAGGCAGACAGAGCAGCTGGCAGAGCTTCTCTCCTTTATAATGATTTGTCCGGATACTTCTATATGTGCATGCAGGGCAACACTCACGTCGACACGGTTACGGGAGAGCTGCTTTGCTCTACCTGCGGGCCAGAGGTCGGTCGGTCGGTCGGGCATACATATCGTCACACAGACTCAATCACTCCTTCTCTCTCAAGCTCACACGGAAACAGACAGACGAAGACAGTCAGAGAGGCATCGACCGCGAGTGAAATATAGAGACCGCATGTATGTGCGCTCGAGCCGTCGAGCAAGAGAGAGAGAGAGAGAGAGAGAGAGAGAGAGAAAGAGAGAGAGAGAGAGAGAGAGAGAGATTCGATGAGACGTGCAGCCTTGTTAGTGTCTGAACAGAGAAAAAAAGTCAGCCTAAAAGTGATACCTACCTACACTGCATGTGTTGCGCGCGCGTGTGTGTGTGCGCGCGTGTACAATGCGTGTATGTCTACGGCTGTCCCCTGCTGCTCTTGTGTGCTGCATCGATTTTCCGCAACTCTCTCTCATCTGTCACATCGATCTATGCACGCAACACAGCTAAATTTCTCTCTCCCCTTGCTTGCAGGTCGGAGGGAAGAAAATCGGAGAGTCCAGTCTGACGGACAAAGAGGTCGAGAGAGTCGAGAAAACCTACAAGTCAGCTACAGCCAGCGTTTGCCTGCCCTTTCCTCTCTCTCCTTCTTTCTTCTCTCTTCTCCTATCTCTTTTGGGAACTCCTTCGCTCTCTCTCGTTTTCCTCGATCGACCCTCTCGCCGTGTCTTCGTTTTTCTTCTCTCTTCTTCTCTGCTCCAACAAGTGATTCAAAGCACTTAATAACCTGACTACCCAGCGCTTCCCTCTTCTTGTTGCGGTCCAGTTGGCCTGCAACCCTTACTCTTGCAACCGCCCTCTACCATCCTGGCACGTACACGCAGGCATGCGCCGACGGGCAATCTCCTCCCTCTTTTTTCCTTCCGCTGATCGTCTCCCCCCTTCATACAACCTCACCCCTAGCTTTGGGTTCATGTCATCGATCCCTGCAGGAAGGGAGGGGGGGGGGCTGGAGCGGGGTCGAAGAGCAAGAGCAAGCGGAAGGGGAGCACGGCCTCAATTCGGAGCATCTCGAAGGGGCGCAAAGGGAGCCTCGGGGGAGGGGGGGGTGGGGGGGGAGGAGGGGAGGGGGATCACTGGGCCTGCAGCGCTTGCACTTACCACAACAAGATGAGTGCCGACAAGTGCGAGATCTGTCTGACTCCAAGGTGGGTCTTTCTGGAGATGTGGACAAACAAACTTGCTGACTAACTCTGGCTCTCTCTCTGTCCCTCTCTCCCTCTCTCATAATGCCTACCCATCTGTCTAAATTTCCGTCAATGTGTCTGTCTCACGCATTCACATGTATGTGCGATGTGGCCGTGAGTGTATGAGAGATGTGAAAAATAAAATGGTGAGAGATCTGCCTGGTGCCTTTGGGGGGTCTGCCTCTAAATGTGGTTGCTTCACGGGCGTTTCTTCTTCTTCTTCTTCTTTTTCTTCTTCTTCTTCTTCTTCTTCTTGTCCTGAACTATCTTGGTCTCTCTCTCTCTCTCTCTCTCTGTGTGTGTGTGTGTGTGTGTGTGTGTGTGCGTGTGAGGGAGAGAGAGAGAAAGAGAGAGAGAGAGGGGGGGNGGAGGGCTCAGCAAGCGGAGTGCTGTTCCACCCTCAGTGGCGAGTTTTGGTGGAGGGGGAGGCGGAGGAGCAGATGAAGGGGATCACTGGGCCTGCAGCGCTTGCACTTTTCACAACAAGATGAGTGCCGACAAGTGCGAGATCTGTCTAACTCCAAGGTGAGATTCTTTGTGGTTCGGTTGGGGGGGAGGATACAACAACGCAGCGGAAATATGCACGTTGGTGTGTTTCACCAGACCAATAAAGTCAGAGTTCTTTTTCAAAAAAAAAAAAAAAAAATACGTTGGTGTGTTTCACCAGACCAAAAAAGTCAGAGTTCGCGTATCTCATGTGTCTTTTCGTTGATATTCCTCAATTTGCAGCCGGCAATATGTCTTCCTTTCTGTCCTGTCGGAAGAAACACTCGATCGATGAAGCATTTCTTTTCTTGCAGAACCACAAGAGCCTGGCAGCTGTCTGGTCTTTCATTTTAAAGTGCTATTCTGAAGCTCTAATTTTGCTCTTGCCGCAGGTCTGGAGGGGGAGCGGAGAAGAAAAGTGAGTTGCTCCCCAGGAACGAATTTTGTGTCTTGTGGACGTCCCCACTGGTTCTGTGACTTGTCTGCCTTTTCTTGTTTGTCCGGTCTTGTCTGTCTTTTCGAACCGCCACTTCTATCCTCCCTCAGAAGTTTGTGAGAAGAAGAATCGATCGAACAAGAGAGAAGGGAACGCAGGTTCTGTCTGCGGGAGAGAGTGAGAAGATTGGTTGCTTGGTCGTTTTGTCCGCTGTCCGATCGAACATTTCGACTTCTTCCTTCCTTCCTTCCTTCTTTCTTTGTTTCTTCCTTCCTTCCTTCCTTCTTTGTTTCTTTCTTTCTTTCTTTCTTTCTTTTCTTTCTTTCACCTTTTCCCGCATCATCAGTCTACAGATTCCCATTCCCATATGAAAAAGCTGCAGTCAATTCTCTCCTAGGGTCGGTCCATCCGTTTTTGTCGACACGAATGTCGGCACAGTTTCTTTGGATGGCGTTATTTTATCTCTCTTGTGTCGAGTTCATCTCGCTTTTCAAGTCGCCCTGCGGGTGCGTAAATTACTATCCACGGTTTGTTTGTTCATTCGCTTGTTTCTCTTGAACGCAGGCTCCAAGAAGGAGAAAAGCAGCAGCGGGAAAAAAAAGAAAAAGGTCCGGAAGGCTTCAAGGAATCGAAGGGGTTTCATTCGTACAAAGTTGCCGGGCTCTTCTGCGTCTTTGTCTGCGCCCGCGTACATACATTCATTCATGCATTTGTCTGTCTGTCTCAGAAGGTGGGTGGGAAGGAGAACCGAAAGCAGCCATTTGGTCTCCCTCTCTGCCTGTCTGTCTATCTGCCAATTGGGAAAAGAAGGGAAAGGGGGAAGGGGGGAAATGGACGAAGGCTCTGTCTGTCTGGTGCTGATTGCTGCGGCTTCATGTGTGCGTGCTTCTGCATTTACCTGTCTGCCTGGCCGTCTTTCTTTCTCTCTCTCAATCTGTCCGGCCTGCCTGCCTGCCTGCCTGCAGGATCCCGAGCCGGAGGAAGAGGTGGCTCCTACGACTCGGAGCAGGAAACAGTGAGTCGTCCATCCATCCATCCATCCTGCAGGATAGCCTGAGAGAGAGAGTACTTGCAGGCGTATGTCCTTCTGTATGACCGGTGTAATGCAGATCTAAACCATGAAAGGTGTGTGCGTGGTTCCCGAGACCATGAAGAGTGATCATGGGGCTTTAAATCCCTCATTGCAGAGTTTGCATGCTGTACCTGCTGCTGTTTCTGTCTTTCTTGTTTTGAAGAGCTTTCCTCATTTCAAAGAGATACTGGCAGAAGTGAAGGGAAAAAGTGGGGGGGGGGTCAAATACGTGGGCAAATGTAAGAAGACACATGCGCGCGCGCGCACACACACACACACACACACACACACACACGCAGAGGCACACACGCAGAGACAGAGACAGAGAGAGAGAGAGAGAGAGAGAGAGAACAAGAGGTCGCCGTGAGAGGGTCGCCATGATGGTGTCTGTCTGGCATGACTGATCACACACTAAGGAAGACAGAAGAATATCGGGGAGGCTTCTGCCTACGAGGTAATGGAGCATCCCATGCATGTACCTCGCTACACATTTCTTTTGAAGTAAAGAAAAGAGGGCAGACGAAATTATTGCAACAAGTCTTCTCTTCTACCCTTCCTTTCATACTTTCGCGTTTTCCTTTCCGTTTCCTTTCGCGACACTGTTCCCTTCAATTCCATCTCTCTCTCTCTGTGCCCTCTCCTCTCACACAGCCTCTGTTCCCTCCCCCCTTCCCCCTGCAATCACTTGTTTCTCTGTATCCATTTCTTTCTTTGACGCTCTTTGCAGGAGCCTGACACCCCCTGGGTGGGATGATCCCTTCGCGGGTGGGTCTTCGCGGAGGGGAAATCTCTCTCTTCTGCTTCTCTGTTTCTCTCTCTCTCTCTGTGTGTGTGTGTGTGTGTGTGTGTGTGTGGGTGGGTGGGTGGGTGCGTGAGCGGGTATGTGCCTCGACACAAACGTTTGTCTTGTCCTTTGTCCGCGCATCTGTTTACTACTGCCTTTGGCTGACACACATTTGCACACCCACAATCCTTCTTGCCTTTCTCTGTTTTGTGTGTGCGTGTGTGTGTGTGTGTGTGTGTGTGTGTACTCTCCTCCCCTCACTTCTCGATTTCAGATTTCTTTGACGCCCAACCAGCTGCCGAGCCCCCCCCAACGGCCTCAGCTCCCCCTCCCGTTCCCGTCACAACCGACCCATTTGCCTCAGCTAATGCTGCTGCCACCTCAACTGCCCTCGTCCCCTTCGACCCCCTCGTTGCTTCACAACAGCAGCAGAGGAGACTTAGCGCCGCTTCTTTGCAGCAAGGAGGGCCCCCGGTCCCTGCCGCCACTGTCGGGGCCCTTCCTGGGTCCTCTGCTACCGGGGCTCTGGTCGGCATCCAAGCACCGACCTTTGCGTCTCTCGTCCAACAGCAGCAGCAGGCTGCACAGGCACAAAACGCACTTGCATCGCAAACTGCGCTTGCAACACTCCCCCCTGCCCTGCGGTCCTCTCCGGCAGCCCTCGCATCCCTCTCAGCCCAGCATCCCCTCGCTGCCTCGCTTCAACAGGCAGCGGCCACGAACGCTCTCAGTGCTCATGCAGGAGCCAATGCAAACGCCCTCACGGCAACTTTTGGCGGTAATCCCGCAGCTGCCTCCCTAGTTGCCGCGCCAAATAGCCAGTTGGCGCTCAGTCTCGCTGCACAGACCCCCGCAGCCCAGGCTGCACAGCTCTCGAATCCAGCCGTACAGTCCGCTCTCTCGGCCTCACTCTTGGGGCAGCCTCCCGGGGTTGCGGGCGGACTGGACAACCCGTATCTTGCTCACCTGAAGAGCAACCTGATGAACCCTCTCGTCTGTGCACACTGCGCAGGTAGGTAGGTATTCATTCGTGAACAAACGCATGGTTGTGTGCGTGCGTGCATGCGTGCGTATGTATGTGCGTGTGTGTGTACTTCGAAAGGCAGCAGTATGGTACTCTTCGTTTTTCTGTCGAGAGAGATCCTCTCCGTTTCGCCTTTCCCTTTCGTTAACGTGGTTTTCCTGGAGACCCTGGCGTCTCGAGGGTATGTATGCGTATGTGTGAAAACGTGTGTGTATATATATGTGTGTATGTGTATGTGTATGTGTATGCGTGTGTGTGTGTGTGTGTGTGTGTGTGTATGTGTGTATATATATGTGTGTATGTGTATATGTATGTGTATGTGTATGTGTGTATGTGTGTGTGTGTGTGTGTGTGTGTGCGTGCGTGCGTGCGTGCGCGTGCGTGTGTGTGTGTGTGTGTGTGTGTGCGCGCGCGCACGTGTGTGTGTGTCTGGTGTATGTATGATGCTCGTGGTGTTCTTGCCTTCTGCGATGTCTCTGTGCAGGCACGGGTGTCTCGCAGGTCGGCGTGGCAGCTCTGGTCGGAATGGATCACTTGGTCAGTTTCCTTTCCCTCTTCTCACTCTCTTGTCCTTCTTCTCTTTTCTTCCTTCGCTGCTTCCTTCCTTCCTTCCTTCCTTTTTTTCTTGTTTCTCTCTTCTTTCGTCGGTTCTTTCTTGAATTGCCATGACCAGGTGGCTGACTCAATAAGTGAGTGAATGTTTGGAAGATTGGAATGAAGTGACTCATAGGCAGTTGTATGATGGAGAGCATGTACGCACGTGTCTTTGTTTTTCTCTTTCTTTTTTATTTTTCCATATGTTTCCCCACAGGTGAAATCTCGGGTGGTCGACCCTTCAGCACACTCTCAGATGATTTCTGCGTTCGAGGAAATGAGCCGATGGAAGAGCCTGCAGCTGAAGGGTGGGTAGTCTAAGATCTGTGAAGTGAATATTTCTTTCTTTGGCCTGCTTTTGCGTGCCAATCTGACCTCAGTCTGGCTCTGCCCGCATCTCTCACAGATAGGAAACCAGGTAGTCACGGTTTGTTCGTTTTGCTTCTACTACCCAAACTTTTGCTTCTCTGTGTGGACTGTTACAATTGAATGAGTGGAGGCGATCATCCGAGGGACAAGGGAGGCTTGCTGCTTAACAGTGACCTCATTTTGGTAGAAGTCTCGATGATCCATCAATTGTGCTTCTGATTGATTGATTGATTGATTGATTGATTGATTGACTGATTGATTGACTGACCATTTGATTAATTCAGGTCCGATGGGTCTCGGCAATCCTCTCATGGACAGAGAAGGGAGGGCCACAAGCAGACAGAACTTCGACAACCTTGAGAGGCCCTTCTTCTCGAACGGAGCCTCTCCTCTGGACATCAGACCCTCAAACCCTTTCAGCCCAGATTTTGGGTCCGTCTTTGTTTGCACAGAGGCTCTATCTATACATAAATGGAACTTTTGTTATGCATCAGGATATGAAAGCCTTATGCATCTCCAAATGTTAAAACGGACAAGTCCTCCATTGGCATCCTTTCAGTATTGTCCTCAGATCTGTTTGTAGCATCCCTAAGAACATTGCTACCATTGTTTCATTCTCTGACGAAATTGCTTTCCGTTCTCCATCCATCCCTGAACTGCTTCTTTTCGCTCTCTCTTGTGCTGCGGCGACCTTCTTTGTTTTTTGACGGCAGGCAGGAAAATGTCAATATCACGCATTAAATAAAAATGTACATACATACATGCTCTGGAACCCGGCAACATAGCAGCGGCAACAGTCCCTAACATTATATCGATATGAAGAGCGCAACCCCAAATGAATATGTCATCATCTGATTCCCCTCCTTTTGTGATCGCATGACTGCTGCCTGCGTATCGGAGCGCAGTGCCAAGGGTCCGGGAGGAGCTGCCCCCCCCCCTCTACGCCAATCGACGCACGCGGACAGAGATGTGTGCTGCAGATGCAACTGCCCTGCAGCCCCAAGTCCTGCCTACCCGAACCCCAATCCCGACAGCCCAACCGCCCTCCTGCCCCACCGACCTACACCACCCCCTCCGTCTCTGGGCTTGAACGTGCGTCCGTCTTCACTCAAAAAGAAAAAATGATTTTGTGCCATGAAATGTAGCCCCTTTTTTAGTTGCTGTACAGAGTTCTGCGTATCTGGGAAAGGACCTGTCGGAGTACGCATAGAATGTGAAGTGCAGATGTGCTTGACGTTCTTATATGTGGACTTGTGACGGCAGAGCCTTGTCTCTTCCCTTTTGGGGAGTTCCGTGAAGGAAAAAGAAAACGGCGCAGGTTGTCCAGAACGCAAGTTCGGGTTTACACGTATCAAGCAAATTTACGAAAACGTCTCACACATGCACTTCTCTCTCTCCTCTGTCCGTCTGTCTGTTTGTCTGTCTGTCTGTTTGTCTGTCTGTCTCTCTGTATGCGTCTCTTTCTCGGTCGGTCTGTCTGTCTGTCTGTCTGTGTGTGTGTGAGAGAGAGAGAGAGAGAGAAAGAGAAAGTGAGTGAGTGAGTGAGTGAGTAAATGTGAATGTAGACTTATTCTTGTGATGTGTGTGCGTGTACACAGGGACGGTGGTGGGAGACTCTTTGATCGATTCCTAAACCGGTGAACTGGACACCAGGCAAATTTACTCCCTCTGGACGCTTCGGGGGAGACGGGAAATCTTTTGATTCGAATAGAGGGGGCGGTTGTTCGTGCATTCTTTGTGTTCTTCTGTCCTTCGCAATGTTGCTCCTCCTGTTTTCTTCCTTCTCAGTCTTTCTTTGTCTACCGCTATCGCTATCTGGCTGACGAATCTGGGTGTGTGCGTGTGTGAAGGACTCTCTCTCTCTCTCTCTCTCTGTCTGTCTCTCTCTCTGGCAAACGGCGAGTATACTGGGCAAAAGCCATATGCTACAGCCTCTTGATCTAGAAGGAAGTGCCACAGTGCGCAGAAAGCGAGGAGGCGGCTCGACGTACTTCAAAGGTGCACGAAAAGAGAAGAGAAAGGAAGTGATCAACAACTTAACAAGAAGCAAAGTGTACTAAAGTCATTCTACGTGGAACTAGCTAGACATCAAAGAGAATCATACTGGGACACGGAAAAAGATTGTGTGCATGTCGCCAAACAGTTGTAAGATTATTTGTAAAATGTTAAAAAGATTGATTTTGGCAGTTTTTTATTGTATAAAACTGTATGGCTTTTAATCGTTAAATAGCGAGATAAAAGTTTTTAAATTATGGGCTTTGTTACAATGTGATTTATTAAATTTATTACATTATAATATATAAATCATATACAATTATCATGATAGTGATTGTTGAAGATTGTATTATACAGTGGTTAAGTGTAATAAAAGTTGATATACATTCAATTGAGATTATCAGAGTGTATGCTACTGTATGCAATTAAGTTATGCATGCTTTAGTATGTTTATACTGTGGGTCTGTAACTCCTAGACTCCTGAAGCTAGTCCTGGAGTTCTGACATTAGCTTACACAAGAATATTTTTTCATTATTTTTAAGATTTCTTTATATTTTTTTGATCATGAAGACCTTGGCCGGATTCATGCAAAGTGCCCTCTACGGAGAAATATACAAATTAATAATTTTTTTCTAAGTTTTCTTATGTTTTTCTCTGTTATCGACTGCATGGTGAAGGTTGATTAGCCTGCCCGGTTCAGGCTTCAAGATCTCTGCATACATATATGGTTCGGTACATGCAAACGTTGAACGCTGCTGTTCATTGAGTTCTACTTGCAGTGACCCGCTTGAATCCATTTCGATCTGGTTTTTCATTCCTAGTTCAATCTCTGTCTTCTAGCAGATCGATGACGTCCGTGCACAAACTGATGATTGAGGGTTTTGTGATGCATAAACTTAATTATAGTTTAATTATATATGCATGATTAATTCGCGCTAACAAACTTAATTGCATATCGACATACAGCCGGAATAATTTTTGTTTGCTTTATTTTTTTCTCTTTTTTATACATATATACGCGAGAAATTGCATGTTGTTTTCATCCATGCATGCATGCATGCGAATAATTCTGTTCATGCAGAAGACGCCCGTCCATATCTATGTCATGCATATACATGCATTTTTTCGATGAACGTCTCGATGCTCGAGACTCCTTCCGGCCAAGTACGTAACGTGTCTTCCGAATCCTAGCTATTGTTCTTAAACAGCTTAGCGCTCCCTCTTTCTTTGATGCGTATTCGATCCATTTTGCTTGCTTTGGCTCCAGCACCTCAAGGCCGGACAAACCGTCTTCTTTTCTTTGTTGTCATTTTAAGACTGCCTAGTTCTCAAGCGTGTCGACCAGTAGTAAGAAAACTGACCTATTTCTGATCAGCTGCCATGGCCGGAGTCTTCCCTGAGGGCAGCACGTCGGTAGAAAGAGAAGATGGAGACGGGGGGCTCCAGGATGTGCCGATCCTCACCGAGAGAGAGACCAGAGACAGAGACGGAAAAGGAACATTGCCAACTGGCGGGTCTGGATCTGCAGGCTCTTTTGCTCTCTCTCCTGCGAATGTGTCCAACCCTCTTCCTCCCATCGCAGGTGGGTGTGTTCTGAGTTTTTATCGGTGTGCTCCATTTTGAAAGATTTCTTGCATTATTCCCAATGATGCATTCCCTATTTGGCTCTACTTTCTCAAGCCACTATCAAGATTTTATTCACCCGACCTTTCCGTTTTTAATGCACGCCTCGTTGGCTTCATTAGCTGTCTTGACTTCCACGACACCTGATGGACTCCTTTTACATGTATAACAGGTAGGCAGACGAAAGAGAACTTTACGTCCGGCGAGATTCTCTCTCTCTCTCTCTCTCTCTCTCTCTTTTTCTCTCTCTCTCTCTCTCTATATATATATATATAATACGCATTTTTCGCCGCCTTTGTTTTTCAGTGCCCTTCTCGTTTCAGAATCATCTAAAAATGGATTGCGTCACATTCAGTTAGAGCTGAGGGAAGCAAGTGAATAAGCTTCAAAAGAAGTATTTAAGATAAGACAAGACTGCAAGCACGCGGGAAGGTTCGTGGTGAACACCGCGACTATTCGTGATGAATAGATCCCCCCATGATCGAGACAGACGCCGTTAGGCCAGTTGGGACCAGAGATGAGAAATCAGTCAGATATGCAAGTCTTGAGAAGCAGGACCATGCCCGCACATACACACAGAGAAAGGCACGCGCGCGTCCGCGTGTTTTTGCACAAAGAGTTAATTCAGAGGGCTTAAACCTGGACCGATTTACGCACACGCTCACACACTCGGTAGGCCACCCGCAGCTAACGAAGGTGGTAGAGTAGTTGTTCTAGGCACATGCGGGCAGATCCGCCTTCCATAGTGCTCTCTCTGCCTGGGGAGAGAAGACATCGATCTTTGTCCCTGTATGCAAACTGCATGTGTAGTGAAAATCAATGCATGTGTGCGTGAGTCGGTGTTGCAGAGGGCGACGACGAGTCGAAAAAGGAGAGGGAAACGACGACTTACTGGCAGCAGATAGCAACTATAGAGGAAGGTCTGCTCGAGCAGATCGATGAGGATCTTCTCATGGCAATGGCAGGTGGGTACAGTGAAACACGTGGGTGGATAGATGGATGGATGGATGGATGGATGGATGGGCGGTATGTGAACACATGATTCGATCTTGAACGTTTTTTGAAGACCCTTTAGGAGTCTGACTGGTAGAGCTGATTCATGGTACGTTGACGACAATTGTATGCGTTGTCTAGGCCTTAAAGCAGGATGAATGAATGAATGAATGAATGAACGAACGAACGAACGAATGAACAACTGAAGAAAAAAAAATAGATGGAAGTGAGGCAGCATGCAAGGGAAGAGAAAATTGCAAATCGCATTTTGCCTGCAGGACAGCTGCTTTTGAGATGTGAGTGTGCATATGTGAATGTCTACGCATGTCTGACGGGTAGTAAATAAAGTGGCACAAATCTGTACATATGTTTTGCGCTCCGAGCGTAGCTGAACACGTCGGCTAGCATGATGTAACATGAGACCCTGTATGGAGTCTCTCAATGGAACAGCAGCATGCCTAGAGTTATCTCGCAAAACATACTCAACCAGAGCAGGAACTCATTTGTTGCATGAGTTTGATCTGCAGCCGAAGCTGACGGTGACGGTTCCCCCGAGAGCCCAGACCGCCCCGACCGACTCAAGATGCAGTCTTCCCGGGTGTCCTTCGCACACACGAATCTTCTGCCCCCTCTCCCTGGAGGGAGAACAACGAGACGAACGGCAGGAATCAGATCGAGAGTGATTCCAAAGACAAAGCAGAAGATTCTCTTCAAAAAATTTGAGGGACCCACGCACACGAGACCAAACGCAGAGACAAGGTGCGTGTGTGTGTGTGTGTGTGTGTGTGTGTGTGTTCCCCTGCAGTATGGGCACAGTGCTGGCGCAATGTCTTATCTTTTGTACCTGAAAGAAAGTCTGCCTCGACAGAAATTCTCGTACACATCTTCGACCCAATTTGGTAATCTACAGACATACTCTTTTGGCTGATGTTTGACTTGCTGGCATCCTCTGAAAGTGCAGCTCGAAAGTTGCGGCAGAGGTCACTCAGACAAGGATGACACACTGAAATGTGTCTCGCCAAACCAAGAAGTAATAAATGAACATGTACTTGGGACACATACCGGTATGTGTGTGCATATCTCTGTGTGTGTAGCTGTGTGTAAATATCTATGTGTGTATGAATGCATATGTGCATGCTTGTATGCGTGTGTGTGTGTGTGTGTGTATGTGTGTGTGTACTCTTGTGTGGACGTTTGCAGGTACTTCATTGATGAACCCATCCACTATCCTCCTGGCCATGTCCCTCTTGCGGTCCTCTTTCCATTCTACAACGAAGAGGCTTCAGAGCTGCAGGTCGGTCGGTTGGTCGGTAAGGGCATTTCTACTCCTTTTTTCTCTTCTCATCTATTCTTTGCTGCGTCAATCTCTCTCTGTCCCTCCCTCTTTGTGTGCGCGCGGTGTTTTTGCTCTCCGGCTTGCATGATTGATTACGTTAATGTGCGTACTGATACCTCAGATGCGGGTTTTTCCTCTTTTTTTTTTCAGGCCTCACTGCAGTCCCTCGCAGCAGAGGTCGAGACGATGGGAGACTTGGAAGAACTTGACGCAACCTTTCAGGTGCGTGCAGGGTAAATCTTCTTTTCTCTAGTGCGGATGCATAGAAAAAATAAGTGTCTGTGCGTGTCAGCCGACAGGAGCATGCGACAGAGCGCTCCCTGAAAAAGAATTCTGTATGAAAGTAAACGCATGCATAGTGCGGATGCATAAAAAAAATAAGTGTCTGTGCGTGTCAGCCAACAGGAGACATTCTCTCTCATGCCCACGAATTGAACTATGGATTCTTGATCCACAAGAGAATAGGCTTTCTATCAACATGTTGGAGGTGCTGAGGAGAAACGACCGTGAAAAAAGTCGAGGACCTTTCCTCCTTCCTGCGTGATGTACGTGCATGTGCGCGCGTGTGGGGGAACGGGGCCCACCCTTCACATGCGTCTTTGTCTTTTCTTCTGCCTCGCCCTCTCTCTCTCTCTCTCTCTCTCTCTCTCTCTCTTGCACTAGCAAAACGTTTCTGTCCTGCCTGTGAGTGCTGCTGGTCTTGAACCGATGCAATCGGATGAGGAGGATGTAGTGTTGCTCCTGTCGCTCAGCTTTTGCATACGTGCTTTGATGCTGCTTCCTTCTTGTTTTGCACGGATGAATCCGGTACCTTGGGCTGTCCCCTTCTTTCTTGATGCTGCTTCCTTCTTGTTTTGCACGGATGAATCCGGTACCTTGGGCTGTCCCCTTCTTTCTTGATGCTGCTTCCTTCTTGTTTTGCACGGATGGATCCGGTACCTTGGGCTGTCCCCTTCTTTCTTGATGCTGCTTCCTTCTTGTTTTGCACGGATG
>JAHBMJ010005860.1:33472-39481 GCA_018398765.1 Chromera velia | reverse complement strand
TGTGTGTGTGTGTGTGTGTGTATCCATAATCAGTTGCACGTCTGTCTGCCTTTCTGATTGGTCTAGCCGATTTGACAATGAGTGAAGAGAAGAGAGGAAAGAAGAAGAGAAGAAGTAGAAACAACAAGAAGAAGCATATTGTCTATCTGAAGAACATAAGAAAGAAACAATCATATTGCCTGCGTCTCTATCTGTCTACCTGTCTGCCTTCCTGCTTTTGTGATTGTTGAAGGAAGGAAAACACATGGTCTCTTTTGCTCGCTCTTTTTCTTTTTCTTTCTCTGCTTCCTTTCTTCATGCGGAACGGTTTTGGGGTTGGTGTACCTGTGCATGCAACCATTTTGTTGTTTGTTGCGGTGATTGATGCTTTCTTTTCCGTCACTCCGCTTATCGGCTTCTTTCTGTAGCTGATCGCAGTAGTTTCTGCAGCTTTGACTCCTGCGCGTGTGCCATGCATGACATCTGAATCTGTTCTTCATCCCAATTTTTCCCTGAATTGGACTCTCTCAGGTTCTTCCAGCTACTAGCCACAGTCATCTCCCCGTCTCTCTTCGCATACCTTCTCTTTGAAGGCGGAGAGCAGGTCAGAGGGCAGGGGGAAAAGGGTGCGAATTGCCTGGTTGAACAGTCGGCAGGAATGTAAAAGTGTTCTGTATTCGGGCAGGACAGCTAGGAAGGCTCATGATACCCTCACCTCTTCTTCCTCGATCTATCAATGAATTCTCGGAGGGAATGTGAACGGACACTTGTGTTCACGGATGAAAATGTGTTGCATGTATTTTTTGGAGTTTTGATGCGTCTCTCCATGTAGCATAGTCGCTCGGTTTGATCGATCAGTTGCTTGAAGGCCAGATGTATGAATCACTCCGTTGTTCCTCTTCAAGTCTTTGTTTTCTGCAGTGTTTTCATCTTGGGCAAGCTACTTCAGTCTCGCGCTTCCCGTGCAAACATCATACTGCGTGTGTTCCCGAACTTCTTCTTCACGTGTGTGTGTGTTTGTGTGTGTGTGTGTGTCTCTGTGCCGTTTGTGTCGCTGTCTATATCTGCTTCCCTTCGCCTTTTTGTCTTTGTCACGTGCATGCACCATTGCCATAAGTATTGTGATTTCCTGCAGGCTTTCCAGCAATTCCTCTCAGATGACGACGCTTTTCTGGCAGCCACAGTGGTGTCAGGTTTCTACGTCACCCTCTCTGTTCTGAGCCTCCTGACTGCGATGTGTGTGAAATGGTCGCCGCTCCTTTTCTTCACCTATCTGTGGTTTGGGGCTGTGTCGATGCTGGTGTTCATCTCGGTTGCCTTTGCCAACGGATGGAACCCCGCCGAAGGTATGTCCCAAGCACATGCATACGTACATTCACACATGCACACATATATGCCTGTTTTTTTGCGGCCTCAGAGACATATTAATTTATGCGGACATGCAGTCATGTGCAAACACGCACAAGCATACGCGCATGCGTTCATCAATGCTGTTGTTGTATGCGCACTCTCTCTATATCTATCTATCTATCTATCTGTCTATCTCTCGGTCCGACTGACTCGATGGACTGCATGCAGGTGCGGACCCGATCGAAACGGTTGCCTGGGTGGCTTTCTTGCTTCCCTTTGCGGTGCTTTTGACTTCTTCGCTGGAGTCCTTCTGCAGAGTGGCAATGAACTTCATTCCATACGTTCTGTGCCTTCCCCTAACAATAAATTACTATGCTGTGTATGCGTTTGCTCGAACTTCCGATTTGTCATGGGGGAATCGGCCCTCAACAGGCGAAGGGGAGGACGCACAGGCAAAGGAAGAGCAACAGAAGAAGGCGCAGTTCAACAGAATTGGATTTGGAATAGCGATGTTGGTCCTCCTGTCCAATGGCGGCATTTTCTTTGCAATGTACTATACCAGAGACATCGAAAATGGAGTTGTCAAAAACGTTGTGCTTCTGTTCGCGGGTTCCACAGCCCTCATCCCCCTATTGGGAACGTTTGTCTTCAACCTGTGGAGATTGTTCGTGCACGTGAAGCGCTGCTGCTGCGGGGCACAGACTCTCAGCCGAAAGATCATGAGAAACCGGCACGAGAGACTTCAGATGACCGTGCAGAAGAACGCCATGGACCAGAGAAAGTACTACAAGGAAATCCTTGAGTCTCTCCAGGCAGTGCATGAGAGACTTGACATTCTCACCCTGCAACAACAGAACAACGCACAACAGCCCCCTGCAGCACCTGAGAGAGGAGTAACATTTTCCAAGAGAACCATCTTGAAGTCGAATGGCTCGGCCTCTCAAGAGCCTCCGCAAACACCCTCTACAACCAGACGGGCAGCGGGAAGGGCAGGACCTCAGGGGTTGGCACAAGAGAGACAGGGATGGGGATGTATTACCACTTAATTCTGTATCTGTCAGGCTGTTCGCGATTAGGTGGGAAGAAGTATACTTTTAAAATTTATAATATTTTTATCAATTCGATCGTACAAAAAATCAAACTCTTTGCAGTCTCTCTGTGACATTTTTGAGACAACACCTGAAAAAGTGGAACAAAACAATTTTATGTTGCATAAGCAGCCTGAGCTAACGTTTTAGAATATATAACGCTAGATGTAACGGTTACTATTAATTGATAAATACACGTTGCTAGCCTAGATATATACAGTATCATACAAGGTACTATCATATACTCTCTAATATACTCTTAAAGCGGCTACTTAAATACTAGCCCCCGTATGAGCCATGCTAATCTGCTAGAGTGCTACTCACATAGTAACGCATATTGATTTTTTTAATTAGTAAGTATCTACAACTAGGTATCATTGCTTTCCCCCCTTTAATAGGCCTAAATGGGTCCTTTTTTAAGTGTGCCTGCCGTTTGTGGGGGCAACCTTAATTTATAAGATAAAACGGCGACAGTGCTCTACGATACCACTAAATCACTTATCACTCATACTTTAATTCCTATTCAAAAATAAAAATTAAAAGGCATGCATGCAATACCATCCGATATGTAGCACTGGCAATATGATATAAAATAAACGCATCAAATGCTAACTGCGGCGATGCAACCTCTTTGATGTTTAAATTCTAGCTTAAATTGTATTTGCTAGTGTGTTTCTTACTAGATTTGACTAGAGATTTGACTCATCATTCAAGCACTTTATACCTAAATTATAAGTATCAATTTTTTCGCTACTGCATGGATTTTTTGCGAAACAGTACGTCGTCTGAGTACGAAAAGACTTTGATACGAATGCACCTGAAATGCAACCGACCTAGCAACCCACTCAGATCACATGGCTTTCGTCACCGAGAGGAGCTCGAGCTCCCAACAGTAAGACAAGAAAGACTGCCATGATGCTACGGCAACCGAACGGATACAGAAATTGGACAATGGACAAGAGCACTGCTTCGGTCTCTTGAGGCGAGGGGTGAATGTGATTAATTGGCGAAATGAGAGGAGAGAGGAAAGTGGGGAGAGCGCTTTGCATTCGTTTACCATCAGGAATTTCGAATCGTCATTCATGCATTCTGCAGTCCTCTCCGTCCCTCTGCACAATACAAGAAAATGGAGCAGGGGTGAGATGAGCGCCTGGGGACCAAGTAAAAACGCAAGGTGCAGTGGGAGGAGAAAGAGAGGGGGAGACACAATCAAGTGACCAACCGCATTATCTTCGACACTTTCACAACTTCTTTCTTTTCATTTCCCCTTCCCCTTGTCCCTCCCTTTTAAGACATGCAGTCCTTCAGCGTGAAAAGGAAATGAGGTCATGAGGAAAGAAGACGTACAGGCAGATTGAAAGAGAGAGGGAGACAGAGTCACCCTGAATGAATTGAGCTGAATTCACCTCGGCATCATCCCCCCTCCCATCTGTCCAGTCAGGTGCTGGTGCCCCCCCATCATATGTCCCCCTGTTTGCTGCTGCTGCTGCTGCTGCTGCTGCGGATGCATCATCGCCCCCCCTGGTGCATTCATCATCGTCATCTGTTGAGGTTGCTGTTGCTGCTGCTGTGGCATCATCTGCTGCTGCCCCTGCGGCTGCTGCTGCGTGAAGGCGGCCGCCGTTCCTTGTGCTTGCGCTGTTGGCATCATCTGTGCTTGCTGCTGCTGGCCCGACGCCTGACCTTGCTGCACAGAGTGGGCCGGGCAGAGAGAAAGAGTATGCAGGGCAGGCAGGCAAGCAGACAATCAACGTCCACAGACATGCAGACACATGCATGGAATGAATTCATGGATGGCATCGCATTGAGGGCAGGAGGATCACAGACGAGCCACGGCAGTAGACACAGATCGAGAAAGCAACAAAAATTGTACAAGAAAAGAAACACACGGCATGCAGGGGGCTGGAAGGAAGATCAAAAGTCAAAAAAAGAGCGACACATGCTGTCTGTCTGTCTGTCTGTCTGCATGAATGCACTTCGTTCTGCAGGAGTGGCCTGTAGAGGTGGGAAGAGAAAGAAAGATGGTGAATTGAGCACAGAAGGAAGTGAGAAAAAAAAAAGCAACCAAGAAAGTTCTGGGGAAACAAGGAGGAAAACCTAGAAAAGACAAAAGAAAAACAGGCAAAACAATGAAAGAAGAAAAACGGAGAAACCGACCATGCCCATCGCCCCGTAACCTCCCCCCATGCGCATCTGGTGTTGCTGCATCCCTGCACCCGGATACGCGGACCCTGTTCGCATACGCGCACGCACACACACACACACACACACACACACACACACAGAGAGAGAGAGAGAGAGAGAGAGAGAGACGGCTGTACAAATACATACACGAAGTAAACGAACACAAAGAGACACCAAAGATCCCTCCCCTGAATCTCTCATCGCCGTAGACCGACGCCATAAGTTACTTACTTCTCTGCAGATGCAACACAGACCTCCTCCAGGCAAACAAACCCAACCGAACCAAAGAGGACGCCGTTGTTCGTAAGAGAGAGCGATGACATACACAACTGCTGACGTATCAGAACAATTCGTGTGTCTGCATGTTCCTGAATTCCCCCCCCATTAAGCATCCTTCCTTCCTTCCTTCCTTACCGTATGCGGCAGGTGCCATGGCCCCACCGTAGTTGCCGCCCATGCCTCCTGCAGACGGATATCCGAATCCGCCCCCCTGCTGCTGCATGTGCATTCCCATATGCCCATGCCCATTGTGCATCCCCATGCCCCCCGGGCCCATACCCCCGCCAGTTCCGAAGTCACCAAAGCCACCGCCGCCTCCATACCCCCCGGGGCCCATCATTCTGTCTTTGTTCTTTGTGGCGAAGCTAATGAAAACAAGTCTGCCTGCACGGGCAAAAACAGATACCACACAGTTGTGAATGCTCGAGAGACAAAGAGAGAGAGAGAGAGAGAGAGAGACCAGTAGGGAACCCCGACGGTTACTGCAAAGAGCCGCACGGATAGCCAAAAACAATGGGAGGAGGATTGGATGATGGTGGGAGGATTGGACTTTTCTGCTGTCTTCTGCTGCATTTCTTTCTTCCTTCAGCTCCCTGCCTGTATTGCTTCCTTTCTCTGCATGTGCCCCGATCCCCCCAAGCCTGATTGCAAGGCTGCATGGAGATATGCGTCAAGAAGGGAAGGGAAACAGGACAACGAAAGAACGTTCACGGAGGGACTCTGCCGTTCATATCGATACATGAAAGACATTCCCATCCTGACTCGATCATGTAACAAAAAAAGAAAAAAAAGACATTCCCATCCTGAATCGATCATGTAACAAAAAAAGAAAAAAAAGACGTTCCCATCCTGACTCGATCATGTAAATTGACTGACCGTCGATTATTTTGTTCCTGTCTGCAACCGCCTTGCAAGCGTCGTCCAATTGTTCGAAGGTCACAAACCCAAAGCCCTTTGGCGTTCCGTCTGGGCGTTTCATCACTGCCACCTCAGCCAGACGTCCGAAGGGAGAGAAGGCCTTCCGCAGGGTCTCGTCATCCATGTTGTCAGAGAGATTCCTCACGAAGAGCTTCGTCGATTTCTCCACCGCCTCACCTCTATCTGCATGGGACAGATCGATGGTGTATCG
>JAHBMJ010005860.1:23472-28472 GCA_018398765.1 Chromera velia | reverse complement strand
GTTGTCCAAGACTGTTGGGCGACAACGCGTCTGTAGGGAAAGTCTTCAGAGTCGTAACACTGCAGACAAGCAGAGCAGTGAGTGCCCTCCCGCACTCCCTTCCTTGCGATTTGCTTCCGCTGCAACTCCCCCGCCTGAACTGCTTCGTTGAAAAGCTCAAGTGTAGGGTACCGCGTCTTACACCAAGTGAACCCATTTTGTTTGGGGTGCATGTCCTTCCCCCCTAAGCACCCAATCCTGCTGAAGGTGCACTCTAGGTTCCGCTTACGCTTTGACTGACTATGACTGACCGCCTCTTCCCTGAGCATCAGTCTGAGAGGGAGCAACTGGGAGAGGCTCTGAAAGCAGGTGTAGCCTGCCAGCGCCATTACGACCCTGAGATGCAGAGGGGGGCCCAGAAGCGGCCCCAGCCGCAGCCAAGGCAGCAGCCCCAGCAGCTTGATGCATGGAGAGGGATACAGAAAGAGACGGATCAGCTACAGCCGCTGCTGAGGAGGCCCTCTCTCGAGTTGTAGAAGGAGGAAAAGACCCGACGTCTGACTCAATCATAATGACTTCAGTCTCTCCACCTGAATATCATTCAAACTAAATTAAATCAAGTTTCAGAAATTGAGTTTACACCAGGAGTTTTAAAAAAGAGTTTGATGTAATGAACATAGAATGTACGTACGTGGGGGCAAAGAACTGCGTACTTCTGCGTATAACATGAGAGAAGGTACACGATTGATGCAGATAAAAAAAACTGAAAAGGGACTAAACCAACAGTAGCGGGCAGTTAACACCCGCCTGGAGTACCCGCTGTGCAACGAATCGATCGTCAGAAGAGGCACTAGAGCTATCTACATAGTGAAAAAGAAACACGATAGACGCAGAAAATGACAGAGAGAGAAAACGATAGATGAACGGGATGAAGGCATACAAATGACGGACACAGAAACACGACGGATACAGAAAACGACAGAGAGAGAAAATGACAGACGAACAGGATGAAGGCATACAAATGACGGACGCAGAAAACAACAGAGAGAGAAAACGACGGACGAACGGGATGAAGGTAAACAAACGACGGATACAGAAACACGACGGACGCAGAAAACGACAGAGAGAGAAAACGACGGGGGAACGGGATGAAGGCATATAAATGATGGACACAGAAACACGATGGATACAGAAAACGACAGAGAGAGAAAACGACGGACAAACGGGATGAAGGCATACAAATGATAGACACAGAAATACGACGGACGCAGAAAACAACAGAGAGAGAAAACGACGGACGAACAGGATAAAGGCATACAAATGACGGACACAGAAACACGATGGACGCAGAAAACGATAGAGAGAGAAAACGACGGACGAACAGGATGAAGGCATACAAATGACGGACGCAGAAAACAACAGAGAGAGAAAACGACGGACGAACGGGATAAAGGTAAACAAACGACGGACACAGAAACACGACGGACGCAGAAAACGACAGAGAGAGAAAACGATGGGAGAACGGGATGAAGGCATATAAATGATGGACACAGAAACACGATGGATACAGAAAACGACAGAGAGAGAAAACGACGGACAAACGGGATGAAGGCATACAAATGACGGACACAGAAACACGACGGACGCAGAAAACAACAGAGAGAGAAAACGACGGACGAACAGGATGAAGGCATACAAATGACGGACACAGAAACACGATGGACGCAGAAAACGATAGAGAGAGAAAACAACGGATGAACAGGATGAAGGCAAACAAACGACGGACACAGAAACACGACGGACGCACAAAACGACAGAGAGAGAAAACGGTGGGCGAACGGGATGAAGGCAAACAAACGACGGACACAGAAACACGACGGACGCAGAAAACGACAGAGAAAGAAAACGACGAGCGAACGGGATGAAGACAAACAAACGACGGACACAGAAACACGACGGAGAAATGAGGTGACAATAGATGAATCACCTTCAAGTTGCAGCATCGCGCCACTGCCGAATGCCGGTAAATCGAGCCCAGCCCCAACGTCTCTCAAAGACGCAGCAGAGGCTGCAGTACGCGTCTCGTCGAATGGTTCTTCATCAGCGAGGACACTAAGCATCATGTTCCTCCCAGTCTCCAACTGATCTCGAGAACCTGTACGTGAAAATCAAAGAAACAAAAAACACTTCAATTAAAAATGAGGTGATGTGGAAACACATCAAAGCACAACAGACGACCACAGAAAGCCCAAAACGATGAAGCAAGAAAGAAACGATACAAACGAAACCAACGGTCGACCAGCATTCATGATGCAGGGGCAGTGCCCAGAGAGGAAGAGGAAGCGATGAGGGAGAAAATTTAATCAACCTACCAATGTCAGCAAGAATCCGAGTCCCCATTGCATCTCTGCAACCGTCCCAACCCTCCCTTCCATTCTCGTAAGCACTCGTCATCTGGTCAGGCTCATGCCCAACAAAGTGTATCCCCCTCCTTCCCACCTCGGGAATAGCCTGCGCTGCTGCTACCCGCCGAGCTTCTTTTTACAAGAATTTCTGAATCAGCGTAATCGATGTGGATCAGAGCAGCAGCCCTCTGTTGATGTAAGACTCAAAAGTCTCCCTATACACTTTGAAGATTCTCTCGGGGGTTGCTCCGGCTGCCCCTTCCGGTCGTGAAGACAGATCGTTCTGAATCTCCAACACCCGCTTCCTCATGTTGACGCTCTGAGAAGGACACACGTTCACAGCGATCCCCCCCTTCTTTTTGGGCGGTGAGTTACTGTACTGAACACCCCCCTCTCTGCTCGACAGTGGAAACTCAAACTCTTCTGCAAACTCTACACTCTCTTCCTGAAGCACATCTGTTTCTCTCTCTACAGCGATGAGGTCAAATCGTAAAGCGTCTATCAGATCTGTGAGGTCTCCCCCTCCCCCTTCCATCTCAACCTCTATCTCATCCATCATCTCCTCAAGGACTTTGTTCCCATGTGCGAGGCCAAACGTCTCTTTTTCTACAGTGTCTTCCTTTGAAATCTTAGCAAGCGTCTCTCCATACACTCCCCGATCCCCAAAAACCTTCTTGTGCTTCTCTCTTGTCCTTTCAACAAGCGCGAGATCTACCCCTACCCGAATGCACTCTGCCTCCCGATCATCGGCCCGTCGCTGATTGTTTTGGAACGCGTTCATCGCCAAAACGCCTTCTCCCATTCTATCCCCGATTGTTGGCCCATGAAAACATGCTTGTGCAATCCTGTGAAAGCCCTCTAGAGGGCTGTTTCCCTTCCCAGACTTCCACACCTGCAGTGCCATCCACGGTCCCTAAACAACAAAAGAAGGAAGAAATGACAAAACCACGGACTGTTTAGAAAAAAAAATAGGCCAACAAGAAATCAAAATATGCGATGAAAAGAGTTCTACTAACGGACGGCGCCGGATTGATGGGAGAAAAAGAAGTGAAAAGAAGTACCTGACCTGCAGTTCGTACTTGGAGAACCTGACTGTCCCATTGGGACCCTTTGCCCTCAGCCTTGCTTTCTGCCCCTTCATATGTAGGTCAAAGTTCTCGGCTGCAGTCAGGCAGCCGTTGAAGACGTGTACGAGCTGATTCTCTATGATTGCGGTCGCCTTCGTGTTAAGAAGAGGTGTCCCGTCATCCGCGGTAACTTTCCCCATTTCTACAATCCAGGCACGAATCTTCCTCTCCATGTGGATCGGCCCGTGAAGATACCAACGGACAAACCTGCACAGACACACATATACATACACACAGACATACATACATACACACACACACACACACACACATACACATACATACACACTCACACACACACACACACACATACACACACACACACACACACACACACACACACACATACACACACATACACACATACACAGAATTGTCATAAATACAAAAACAACAAGAAAAAAACGACTGATGGAAATGGAGAACAAATGACAGAGACAGAGAGATTCTCAAAGAAAGGAAAAAACAGGAGATAAAAAAATAAAGAAAAAAAGGAATGCTGACCGGAAGAGCATCCATCTCCTCACGGCAATGATGGACCGTGCTTCTTCGAAGGAGCACTCCCACGCTTCAGTTACTGCCCCAATCAGCTCCTGGTAGTCTGAGAGGTACCACCTGCTGATGGCCTTCGACAACGACTTCCAGAAGAAAGGCGCTCTCTGATGTCCAGAGTTCGTCAGGGCGTCTTCTCACCTGAACATCCAGTGGCACTCATCAAGGTAAGCGATTAGCTCGGGACTCAGAATCTTCAGCATCTCGATTATTGCAGACGTCCGAACCTCCCCTTCTTTCAGTCTCCTGCCCTGACAGCAGTCCTTGTCAATCCCGCATGTTTTTGGGAGTGGTGTGTTCAGACTACAAAGAGGGAAAAGGGGAGAAATGGAGAAAAACTGTATGAAGAAAAGAAAATGCGCAAACGCAGAAGAGAAAAAGACAAGACAACGAAAGAGAAGAAACAAGGAAAGAATGCAGATAGGAAGAGAAAATCTATAAATGTGGAACAAAAAAGACATGAAACGACGAAAGAGATAAAACGACGAAACAATAGAAACGACAAAAGAACACACAACACAAATAGGAAGAGAAAATATACAAACGTGGAACAAAAAGAACACAAAACGACGAAAAAGACAAAACGACGAAACAATAGAAACGGCAAAAGAACACACAACATAAATAGGAAGACAAAATATACAAACGTGGAACAAAAAAAACTTGAGACGACGAAAGAGACAAAATGACGAAAGCATGATCGACTGAATCAAACGATATTGACTGACTCGTGGTATCGCTGTCTCACTTGTTTCACCATGGGAAGGAGGAGACTTGTCGCCTGAGAGTGAAAGAGGGCATACTTGACGATCTCGTTCGCCAAGTTCATAAAGGATGCATGATGAGGATTCGCCCCCGCGTTCGCCAACGGGGTAAATTTGGAGTGATCAAATTTTAAGTACTCTCCAACTACTCTGCCAAAGGGTTTGTATACCAG
>JAHBMJ010005860.1:15972-18472 GCA_018398765.1 Chromera velia | reverse complement strand
TTCTGTGAGAGAAGGGGGGCAAATCCGAACGCGGGTGCGATAAGAACAGTGATTGGGGCAGTGCACGTGAAGAAGATTGATGTGAAAAGGGGAATTGGGGGTTTGCAGGCACTTGCAGATGCAGAAGAGGATTGGAATATGATAAGTGAGGACGGACATGGTCTGTTATCCATCATATGTAAACGGTGTATGCCTGAGGGTGTGAATGTGTGTATGTCGAAGTTTCTTCTTAAAAAGGGGTTAGCTAAGGTTAGCAGTCGAGGGTGGGAAGGGGAAGGGGGGCCATTGGTGCGTGCCCTTGGTAGAAGCTGCTGCGCATACTAATTTTGAGTTGGTGTCTCTGTTGCTTCAGTGAGATACAGATCCAAATCAGGTAGGGCTGTGCGATCAGGTAGAGATGCGCGTTGGTCAGCGTCTGAAGAGACAAATGTCATCTTTATAGGTGGTGATGGAGCGAGAGATTGCAAGCTCTTCTAAAATGTGGGACACCCTCAGGGTAATAGGATTGTTGAGAGAGAAGGGGGGGAGAGAGACAGGGAGCGGTGAAGATTTACTGCCTTCAGGTAGTATCTTTTGTTGGAATTCTTTCCGTGGTTCCCGTCTCCATCTTCTATCCGGTTGTTCTTGGTTGGCTAAGTTGATCTTTGAGAGGGCGAGGGGCCCCCTCCTCCTCGAGATCATCAGAGAGATCCCCTTGGAAGAGGATATGGAGAGGGCGTTTTGAATTTTCTCTGTTGGTTGTTGCGATCAAGAAGGGGTGGGATCAGGGAGTGAACGTATTACTGCAGACTCTGAGGGGAGTAGATGTAAGCAGGTAGAACAACATTCAAGCATGCTTTTCTTGGTCTGCAGACTCCCTTCTTTACGGCTTTCAACAGAAAATAGTGGGACCTTGTTCAATGTCTTAACAGACAGTACAGTACAGAGGAACAGTACAGAGGGGGGAGGAAGAACAGATCTCATCTCTTCTCTTGTCCTGCCAGGCTGGGCACCATAGCCAAGAGACCCCACCTCTTAGCCAATGAGACGACGGCACTGAGGTAACAGTGGAAGAATAATGATGGGTTGTGGGGTTTGAGGGGGAAGAGAGGGGCTGGATATTCATCAAACATAAACACAATAAGAGAGAAAGGAAGTATACATATTATGGAATTGATCTCCTCATGTCCATGTCCCTATGGTCGATCTACTGACCAAACTTTTTCGTCTCTGTCTGAGGTCAGGGTATACTCCTGCATTGACAGCAACAATGGGAAGGATTCAAATTTGGGGTCTGTTTGTTCGGCTGAGGGGCTGTAGAGGGAACCCCGTATGCATTCATACGGTTCGTGGATGCATACTTTGGGTTGTTCAACTCATAGTAGTGCTGGGCCGTTTTTGAGAGTTCGGTAAAATCTGAGATATCCCCCTTTTTCATGACTCAGAGCTCTTCATTCACTTCTTCTGGAAGAATCGCCATAAAAATTGGGATCATTTCTTCCTTGTCCACCAGTGGTTGAGCGACCCTGTACTAGGACACGAAGGCTTACTGGAAATTCTCCTAGTCCGTGTAGTGGTGAGGGCGTGGCCGTGTGATGGTCTTCCATGCCGCTAAACGTTCGACTAAGTCTTCCTTTGGACCCTAGCTCTCAAGGAAAGCATCCTCGAGTTCTTTTCTCATCTTTACAGTCCTTGTTGCCTTAAGATCCAGCCACCAGCGCAAAGCCTCTCCAGAGAGATGACGACCAAAGTATCTGATGGTCGTTGCACCATCGAGATCCAGAACCATTCCCCCCGTCTGTTCCATAAAGTTTCGAATCTAGACAGCTGGATCATCACCTTTAAGTGCCTTCGGGTGCACTTTCAGCTTATATACTGCACAGCAAGGCTGAAGCTTCTTCATGTTCTCCAGCTTGTTGAAGTCCATCTTTCAATACATGCAGAGACGGATGACTCTTGTTTACTCAGAGGTCCCCGAAAAGCAGAGAGCTCTAGCTACCACTTATTACGCTCTTAGGAACTAAAGTGAGGATTTAACATATGACTTAACTTATCGAGCTTAACGTACATGGAGGAATCTATCCATCAGACCTCATTATTCCTTTGGTATTGTTTTATTTCAATCTTAATCAATCTTATTCTTTCCATATATTGACTTGCATGCATGCATGCTTCTGTATTTCCGAATTAATTCTTTTTCCATGAAACCTCAGGGCGTGGGTGATGCCGTAGCGGACGGCCTGACGTCGACCCATGCGCCCGCGCTTTCTTAAACACCGGCTCTACTGATTGCCCAGCTCTGCCCTTTCACCCGCTAGTTCGATTTGTACGTACGGTGAACTAACTTCGATGGAGCTTACTGTAACACATCAACTTCAATCGCTCCTGACGGAGGCAAACTGGTGCATCATGGCGTCGATCCACCTGGAACTTCAGTGTGCAGGGTATTAGCTAAGCACGTGGTCGGATGGGGTGAGGGTCTCCCTGGGGAGTCTCTCCCATGCGGGAGGGTTGTGGTGGT